>JBBLXU010001381.1:0-25000 GCA_037893425.1 Campoplex nolae | reverse complement strand
TTTTATTGAACTTGAGTTTAAGGTAGTGCAAGTCCAAGGGATCATAGCTTTGTAGGAATCCGAGTGAGGCAATTTCAAGTCCAATTAAAATTTTAATTCAGGATGTTATCACCCCCAAATTGATATTGAAGTGATTAATTCGAACAGGTTAATGATTTTTTTCGGTTCATCCGTTGGAGAAAGAAATTACAAGCCAATAGTTCATTGGGCACTTAGCACTCACTGAACCCCAAATTTCATTCGTCCCTTACTGAGGAAAATACGGCAGTTTTATGTATATGAAATCGCTGTAGAGAGCGCGGCAACGTCGCACTTTCATATGAGCTTAGTATGCGAGCGTGTCCGTGTGCACAATTTGACACAGTGTTATACGTAGCGGATTCAAGTTGATAAAAACATCGTAGTGATAGTTAGTGTAAAATATCAGTGGTAAAATATCTAAAGTAGTAAAACATAAGGGGAAATGGATGAACGAAAGTGTATTGAAGAGAAGACAAAAAAACTTTAGCAGCGGTGGTACAGGCCAAAAAGAAACAATAAACAGATGATTTTGAGGTTAAAAATGTGATGTTGCCACACTCGTGCCAGAGATTTTTTCATAACAATTTTCTTCAAACTTTAGCGTAATTATTACTAGGCAGACGATCATCTTGAAATTTTGTGCAGATCTTTGTAATATTTTCACCTTTAATCCTATAGTTTTTTTTATCAGCTTTCCAAGAAGCGTTCATTTGCTATACGGAAAATCGCATGATTTTCTACGCACAGTCCCTATACCCCTGTGTATTTTGCCCTATATTCAACTACACATAACTCAATCATTAGACACGCAAAAATTCCGAAATTTGGCACACGTGTTAGTTGACTATTCATCTACACCCTGTATAAATTTCACGACTTTCCTAAGAAACTCGTTTCGTGCCTGAACTACCTTGAATCAAAATGTTTTAATTTTTTTTTTTCAAATTAATTTTATCAAATTTAATATTCGAGTTTATTTCATTGATTTGCAGAATGTTCGGTGGGGCGTGCTCAGGTTGCGGCCAACTGATACCGGCAAACGAGCTGGTCACGAGGGCAGGAGGTGCAGTTTTCCACGTCAAGTGTTTTAGATGCAGCAAATGTGCTGGGGAACTGGTATCTGGTGACAAGTAAGTTGGGACATTATTTCAATTTTTATCTTTGGCGTGCTTTTTTTTTATGAGCGTGTGAAACTATATCACATAACGTGTTCTTTCGTATTCATTTGTTATTTGTCCAAATAATTGATGTTATTCAGTCATGTGAAAGCCAGATCCAGAAAGTGTTAAAAGATGGATCGTCTATTTCGTTCATTTCTTCGAATAAAATAAATATCACTTGATACGATATTGTCATAAAATTGTTGTTGATTAACGATTGAACTCCGTAGAGCAGAAAAACCTCACTGTGTTTGAAAATTGTTGTATGGAAATTTAGTTTTCCATCGAAAACCAACGAAACCGTGTGTTCCATCAATTTTTGAATTATTTATATTTGCGAGGCATATTATATGAAATTTTTATGTCGAAAAACTATAGAAATTGAACGGGAACATCATTTGAAAAAAAAAACCTCCTAAATTCACACGCTGAAAGTTGCCAAGTTTTTAAAATTTTTTTCGCTTGACAAAATGGGAGAAATTGGTCAAAGGGATCTTAAGGGGCTATATCGGTGTGAACGCTGAAAATTTGAGTGATTTTCAGGAATTTTTTGGACGAAATGTGCTCAATTGAATGTTTTGGAAATTTGAGAATATATTTGGCTACATCTACATCATTTTTTCATAGAAAAATCTTGAGATCCAAGCGGCTTATGCGCTGTCATCGGAGGTGCCAAAAAAAAGTTCCTCCACTTCTGTCATGATTCCCGCCGATTAAGTTGCTCAAACCGAAAAAAAATGTTAAATTGGATGAGAAATTTCACGAAATGATTACGTGAAAAACAAAAAAAAATTCTTCAAAATTTAATTTACGAGGTTTTCGAGGGTGCTGAATCTTTCTGAATCTGGCGTTTTTTTGTAAGATAAAATCGAAATCTTCATCATATTTGCGTTTTATATTGAAAAAAGTCAAGCAAGATTTTTTGACGTTTTTTTAAATCGATTTATGTTGTTGTTGATGTACTTAAACAACCATCTTATCGTCAGCAACGGCGGTCCAAACAATTTGAACTTTCTAAGACCCTGGTTATGAACCTTCTTTCCTTCTTAGTTATTCCAAAATTGCGGTTTTTGCAAAACAGCATGATGTAAAGTTTCATGTTTTTTTTTCTTGAAAAGTATCAACTTGATGAAATTTTGTTATAGATCAAAAAGTGTTTAGAAACTTCCAAAAAACACATGAAGTTTTTCAGAAATTCTAGAGCCATTGTTGAATTTTTCAATTTCGACAATTTTTTTGGAAAATTCTGAGAAAACTCACATGTGTTCTTTGGGTGATTCTAAACACTTCTTGTTCCCGAAAAATTTTTCACGAAGTTGATACTTTTTGAGAAAAAAAATTATGAACTTATTTGTGAGGGACAAAAAGTTACATCGGATTGAAAACATTGCATAATCGTCACTCTGCCACCATGTATAAATAATACAGCGTTGCTCAGTTCTCACCACAGGGAGGTGGACGATAATAGAGAACCTTATTTTTTTTTGTTTTTTTTCTCAATTTTTTCATTTTTAAATCTTTCTGGATTTTATCGATTTGTGATTCATTTGTTTTATTATTTTGTAAATATTTTTCTTTGGATGTGCAGAAACAAAATAATTTTCGTGAAAATGTTCAAATCATCTAACAAAAAATGTTTTCTAAGATCTAGGAAGCTCTGCAAGTCATGCAATTTATATTTTCGCAAAAATAGTTTCAATTCTGCACACTCAAAAGAATAAAACAAATGAATCAAAGAACGAATCAAAAAAGCTTTTAAAATGAAAAAATTGAAAAAAAGGTATAATCCCGGGTTAACCTGGGTTAAGCTTTAAAAGGTATAACCCTGGGCATTGGCAATGAAAAAAAAATACAAACAAAAAAATAAAGCGAAAAAAATTTTGCTTGGAGTACTTGGCGAGTTCGTATAAGTACGTTATCCGAAGTAAGCTAAAAATTTCGCCAAGTACTCCAGCCGACATTTTTTTTTCGCTTTATTTTGTTTGTTTGTAATTGGGAGGTTTGTCAATTGCTTTGATGAATGATTTCAAAATTTTTATTTATTTAATTATTTTTTGTGAAGTTTTGTGAAGTTTACTTAACTCAATTTCTTTACAGCATCTATGCTGTTTTTTCGTGGTTTATTTAACAACTTTTTGTAATCTTCAAACTGAACCTTTTGCGAGGATTGAATATCATGTTTTTATAAGTTTAACTTTATCTGTCAATTGCATTTAACATCGTTTTTCATAATGTTTTATAATGAGCTGCTTATTTAAAGCAATTGTTGTGAAGAAATTTTACTCGAACAATTTTTTTTAATGAACCGCGGATTTTTGGAAGGATCTATTTTTTTGTTGAGAGAGATTTTTATAGGCACGAGTTATTACAGGGTTTCGGTTTTTTACAATAGGTTTTTGGGTGAAGAGGATATTTGATGAGAAGTGACTTTTAAAGGGGGAGTAAAGAGTCTTCGAACGAGAACGTTTTCAAGGGATTTTAACCGAAGTGAAAAACCGTCCACGAAATTTTAAAGATACGGAAATCTCGAATAAACGATAATGGAAACATGCCACTTTCATTTTGCAGATATTTATATTCACATACCTGTTTTTTGAATCCACGATTTTTAGGAAAAAATCTCGATCTTAAATATGACTTTAACCAAAAGTCATGAATGAAAAATAATAGTGATTCCGTCAGTTTTTGCTTCCGCGATTTTCACAATTTATTTTTAATCTCATAACCGCAACTACTGATGGAAAAATAATTCTCCCTGATGACTCTAACCGATATCAAATTTCAAAAAATATCCATCAACTTTCACGCTCGCGATCTTTATAACCTTATTTTTTTAACCTCAAAAGTATCACTATTAATCCTCGATCGCGATCTTTATAACATTTTTTAACTCACAGCTGTCACTGTTATATAATGTAAAAAGTCGGTTGTCACATCAAGGAAACAGTCTCACATAATACAGCAGAATGTTTCTAGTTTCAACTAGTGTCACTAGACAGCAAAAGCGAAATGACAAAAAATGTCTGCGAAAAACGTCACCTCTTTTTAATCCCTCGAAAAAATGTGGTAATGATATCTAAAACATGCGTGAAGCTACAGAGGTCTAAATAGTCACGATCGAAAGAGAAAAAAAAATCCGTGAACTCGCAACTACAACGCTGCAATTGATTAAATATCGTGGAAACAATTTTCGGGAAATTTGAAAAAAATGTTTGACTAGCTCTGCTTGCTATGAAGAATATAGTAGCGACTCGCTTTCTTTGACATATATTGGCTATGTGCACACCCATACACACTCACCAAAGTGAGAAAGTGTAGTCGTATACATATATACGTTTTAAAGTGCACATAATGCCTTTCCGCACGATTGGCGTCGCCACCAGTATGCATATACACGACTACACTTTCTCACTTTGGCGAGTATGTATGGGTGTGCACATAGCCAATAGAACGTAAATGTATACTTGTCTCGAGTCACTACCGCGACTCTAGATATAGTGGCAGAGTGACGATTATGTTGCGTTCAATCCGTTGTATGTAACTTTTTGTCCCTCACATAATATATAAGTTCATAATTTTTTTTCCCAAAAAGTATCAACTTGACGAAAAAATTTTGTAGGACAAAAAGTGTTGAGAATTATCCAAAGAATACGTGTGGATTTTCTCAGAATGTTTGAATTTTTCAAAAATGTTTGAAACTAAAAAAAATTCAAAAATGGCTCAAAAATTTCTGAAAAAATTGGCACGTCTTCTTTGGATGATTCTAAACACTTTTTGTTGTAAAAAAATTTATGTGAAGTTTTATTTTTTGAGAATAAAAATAATGGAACTTTACATCATGCTGTTTTACAAAAGCCGCCGGTTTGCGAAAACTAACAGGAAAAAAAGTTCATAACCTGGATTTTGGGAAGGTCAGACATTCGGACCGCCATTGCTGACGATAATATGGTTATGTAAGTGCAGCGACAAGCACAAAAATGGATTTAAAAAAAACGTGACAAAGTCTTGACTTTTTAATTTAGAATGCAAAAATAACGAAAAAATGCAAAAATAATAAAGAAACATTACTACCCTGTAACAATTCTATCAAACGCAAGAACTCTACCTGAAATTAAAAAAAAAAACGAAAAATAACTCCTGACTGCGCAATAGCAACTTGAATACAGATAAACCTTGATAAAATGAATATTGATAAACCTTTTCAAATTAGAAAAACGAAATTCTGAAGGAGGTTGTTTTATTAGGGATTATTTTCTTATTTATTATTTACTTTTTTCTGTAGTCAAGTTACTATTTCAGTCAGGAGTATTTTTTTTATTTTTTTTTTAAACAATTTTCATTTCACACTTTTTTAGATTATTTTTTTTCATGATTCATACACACTTTCGGGGAAAAAGTATTTTCAAATCCTTTTTCAGAACAAGTTTTCAATGAAATGAAAATTGTATTTTAGATATTGTTTTTCTTTCTTTATTTTAACCCTTTCAGTCACAGTGGGACCGCTACGGTCCCACCCTACAAAAAATCACCTCAGAATTCTAATATTGAACCAATTCCACAGAAAATTGGTATCTAGGGGTTTTTATAGTCGCTGATCACGAATATGAGGTCAGATTTTGAAAATTCAAAATAGTGGATCTGATATAGTCGATCCAACTGGGCAGTTTAACAATAAACATTTCAATCATATAAAATCCTACTTTATCAGGAATGTTCCTTCATATGTACATTAGTAATAACTATCTGAGTTAATTTGAGATCATTCTGCAACCAAAATAATCTATGACTGCAAAATTAAAAACGGTAGATCAAAAATAGCGCTGCTACGATTTTGAAATTACGGATTCTTCAGTTCATGCTACAGATTTTGTAACTTCTAGTGAAATTTTATAAGAATACTGCTAATCATGACTGGAGTCAGATCTGATTTCATATATGGGCAGATCCATTACTTTTCGACGAAAACGTGCGCGCTCAGGTCAGCGATTTTGATGCTGATTTTTTCCTTGAAAGTACATCAAAAAAGGAGATGATCCTGAAAATTTGAGCCCGATTCGATCAAACCCGGCCGCTGGAGAATTTTTTGAAATTTCAAAAAAGTCAGTTTTTTGATCATTTTCAAAAATTTATATTTCAGCTTCTATATCACTTAGAGATTCCGCTCAAGCGACATTCTTTTCGGTGAACGCCCTACTTTTAAGAAAAGAATATAAATTAGTGATAAACTCAAATCCGGCTCAGCTGGAAGCTGTTAACTAAACCACTGAATCGGCAAAATTTTACCTGTTTTTTAAATTCTCCCGAACCTACCAGTTGCCGAAGAGAGGGACAAATAACGGGTGTTTTTTTTTGTTAGGGTGTATTCTGTTGATATCTGCCCTAATTTCTTCCGATTGCTTCGATTTCGTCACTGTAGAGCCATTCAAAGATGATCGATTTTTCAAAAATCGCTATGTTTAGATAGCTGTCATTTTTTTCTCCGAACTTCGATTCCCTTGAAATTTACAGGGAAGTTGCTTTGATATGTCCCAAAGAAGTCCTGAAAATTTCAACTAGGGAATCAAGCTTGGATCCGAGTTATGAATTTTCAAACATCCCGAAAATTGCACCGTGAATAATACTTTTTGCAAGTAATACCTCATACGTCAAATGAGTTATTGATTTTTTTATAGTCATAAATCAAATACCTAATTTGACTATTTTATGTTTCTGTTCTTATACTGCTTATTTAAGTTGCGCATGAAGTAAATATTGCGCACTTAAGAGCACTGCGATCATACTAACGTTGTTCGAATGTATGCTTGAGGTGGCGCTGAAGCTCTTTTATCAAGTAATTTATCCGTATGGTGGCGTAACTAAGATATATGGCACCCCTACCGTCAGTGGAAAACAACGTTACTCGAACGTTCTTAAAAAAATGTTTGGCTGACTTTTTGGCGAACTAAGTGGAGAAAATATCTTCCTTTTACGTTCGAGTAACGTTTTTTTCCGCTGGCGGCAGGGTTGCTACACAAGTACCTCAATCACATCACGATAGGGATAAAATAGCTTCAGCGCCACCTCCAGCATACATTCAAACAACGTTAGTATAATCGCAGTGCTCTTAAACGCGAAATATTTACTTCATGCGCCACTTAAATAAGCAGTATAAGAACAGAAACATGAAATAGTCAAATTAGGTATTTGATTTCTGACTATAAAAAAATCAATAACTCATTTGACGTATGAGATATTACTTGCAAAAAGTATTATTTACGGTGCAATTTTCGGGATGTTTGAAAATTCATAACTCGGATCCAAGCTCGATTCCCTAGTTGAAATTTTCAGGACTTCTTTGGGACATATCAAAGCAACTTCCCTGTAAATTTCAAGGGAATCGAAGTTCGGAGAAAAAATGACAGCTATCTAAACATAGCGATTTTTGAAAAATCGATCATCTTTGAATGGCTCTACAGTGACGAAATCGAAGCAATCGGAAGAAATTAGGGCAGATATCAACAGAATACACCCTAACAAAAAAAACACCCGTTATTTGTCCCTCCCTTCGGCAACTGGTAGGTTCGGGAGAATTTTAAAAACGAGTAAAATTTTGCCGATTCAGTGGTTTAGTTAACAGCTTCCAGCTGAGCCGGATTTGAGTTTATCACTAATTAATATTTTTTTCTTAAAAGTAGGGCGTTCACCGAAAAAAATGCCGCTTGAGCGGAATCTCTAAGTGATATAGAAGCTGAAATATAAATTTTTGAAAATGATCAAAAAACTGACTTTTTTGAAATTTCAAAAAATTCTCCAGCGGCCGGGTTTGATCGAATCGGGCTCAAATTTTCAGGATCATCTCCTTTTTTAATGTACTTTCAAGGAAAAAATCAGCATCAAAATCGCTGACCTGAGCGCGCACGTTTTCGTCGAAAAGTAATGGATCTGCCCATCTCTATATATATAAATCTGTTCGCTAAAAAATGTTTGGCCGCTTTTCAATTGAAAACGGCTGAACCGATTACAATGATTCTTTCACGAGATTAAAGATCACGATTCAAACTAAGTTTGTGGTTTTGTAAAATTGCGTTATCTCAATTTTTACAGAAATGCGAAAAAAAAGTTTAGTGATTTCGTTCATTCTTCAATTTTAAAAACTCGACGGTAGTTAAATACTAACGATAAATAAAAAAAACGATTTACCAATTTAAAGGGAATTAGAAAACGAACAAAATGAGCGGTGGTTGGATGCTCAATTCGGTATAGAAAAAAAGTTTCAGCATTTTTAATGAAATTATGAAAAATTAAAAATACGAAAATCTTTCGTTTGATTATTTTATCAAGAAGAAAACTGAAGAATTATGTCTGAAATTGAAAAGAAAACGCAAAAAAATGGCCCAGGTAACATCAAAATACTTTTTTTAATTTTTTTTTTATGTCGATTCACAAACAATTTTTATTCCTCATTCCTCATATTATATAAAACCGATTCAACTCTGAACGAAATAATTCATGTATCTGAAAAATTAAATTAAAAAAATTACAATAGGAAAAATTCACAGCTAGAATAGGCTAGATGCGCCTGCTCTATGCAGCGGGCGAAGCCCGCACGCACAGCTAGTATTATAGAAAACTGATTCAACTCTGAACGAAATAATTCATGTATCTGAAAAATTAAATTAAAAAAATTACAATAGGAAAAATTCACAGCTAGAATAGGCTAGATGCGCCTGCTCTATGCAGCGGGCGAGGCCCGCACGCACAGCTAGTAAATATATATGTGTGTGTGAAAGCGGACTTTTGAATGCTCTCTTATTTTGTCAACAAACAAAAGTGGAACTAGATACTCTCCACGTCCTCGTCGTTAGTTCCGGGTAGCGCTAAAAGAGAGACACAAATATGTCGTCAGAAAATTTGACCTTCATGACAAGAAATAAATTTTTCGCGGAATAAGTTTCGACATTTTTTTACAATTTTTCATCCACCATCTTGAATCCGCCCTTTTGGATTCAGGAATTATAGAATTCTGGCTTCAGATTCGTTGCCAGGTCCCCCAAGAATTCACGAGGAACAAGTTTCGCGTTGGCCTGTCAAAGTTTGTAAATTTTTTTCGATTTTCCATCCGCTATCTTGAATTTGCCATCTTGGATTTAGAAATTATAAAGTTCTGACTAGGCCAAAATATTGAGTAGAAAGATATATAACACTTGACGTCCGCCATATTGAATCCGCCATTTTGAATTTGGAAATCTAATGCCGGATTCGTAATCAGCGACCTCAAAAACCCTTGAGTACAAAGTTTTGAAAGAATTAATAAGTATTTGGAATTTCACAACCACCATATTGGATCCGCAATTTTGAATTTCGAAAATGTAATGCCGGATTCGTAATCAGCGACCCCGAAAACCCCTGAGTTCAAAGTTTTAAAAGAATGAGTAAGTATATGGAATTTCACGTCCGCCATATTGGATCCGCCATTTTGAATTTTAAAAATCTAATGCCGGATTCGTAATCGGCGACCCCGGAAACCTCTAAGTACAAAGTTTCAGAAGAATTAATAAGTATTTGGAATTTCACGTCCACCATATTGGATCCGCCATTTTGAATTTCGAAAATCTAATGCTGGATTCGTAATCAGCGACCCCGAAAACCCCTGAGTACAAAGTTTTAGAAGAATTATTAAGTATTTGGAATTTCACGTCCGCCATATTGGATCCGCCATTTTGAATTTCGAAAATCTAATGCCGGATTCGTAATCAGCAACATGAAAAACCTTTAGTTACCAATTTTCATGAAAATTGATGCAGATGAAAAATGCATGACTGAAAGGGTTAAAATATATAGTTTTATTATTTTTTTTCTATGAATTTTGCTATAAGAAGTTATTATTTAATATTTATTCGTTTCTTAAAATTGACTTCGTTCTAATTTTAAAAATATATATTTTAATACAGCTTTACTACACAAGCAGCTAGATTTTTGTTTGTTTTTGAAAACGATTTTTTTCACATTGAAAATGTCAACCTAGCTCGAAGCTCTCATTTGGAAAAATGGGATTTGTTTTTTTCAATTTTTTTATGCTGTATTCGATCCACGATGATATAAAACTTCATCTAAGATTTAGATTTAGCGACCCCGGAATACCTGACCACCACATTTTATTACGGAATGTTATGTTTGGTTTTTTTTCGATCCCCCACATTGGAACCACCATTTTTCATTTCTAAAATCTAATTCCAAACTCAGATTCAGCTACCTCAAAAATCCTCAAGTGTCAGCTTATATTTCGAAAAAATACGATGTCGTTTTTCTATTCCGCCATATCGGATCCACCATTCCGAAGTTCTAAAATGTTATTTCAGATTAAGGTTTTAGAGTTTAAATTTAAATAGCTGAAGCAGTGAGTTTTTAATACTTGCATTTATTTTACTGTTGAATAGTTGAGTAAAGATAGATCGATTACGAATAACTTCTTTTCATACGATAAACTTCCTCATTTTCTGACAATTTCGTTCCATTCGATAAATACTCCTAGTTCTTTCAGTCATTTTCAAAAATGTCATAGGATCTATAAGAAACAGTATTCATAGTTCCGGAATTAAAAAATGTAGCACCCTTTATAAGTATGCAGTACAATCACATCGATGTTGAAAAATGCAAACTCAAGTTAATCTGTTATGGTTTTATAATTCTATATAATTGTTGCAGATACTTCCTGGTCGGAGGTTCCCCGGTTTGCGAGGCGGATTACTTGAAGATTGCAAAATCATCGGGTGCAACAGCGACGTCGACCGCGGCATCAGCAGCGGGTAACGGTGGTGCACCAGTGAGGAAGGGCAAGGTAGGACGTCCAAGGAGAAGCCGTGAATGAGGTGGCAACCCGGTTGGTCGCCCGAAAAAGGTACAACCAACGACGTCGCAGGTATCAGTAGTGTCGTCGCCGATCGCAAACACGTCGTCGTCCACCACACCTCTGGTACAGCATCACAGCCAGATAGCATCAACAACGCAATCACCTGGCACGTCGATCGGTATGCAACAATCACCGAGTCAGGTTGACGTTGTAGACGGGAGTGATGCCTATTCGCCGCCGCCACCGGGTCATCCACATTACCAAAATCATCTACATCATCATCACCTTCATCATCATCATCATGGGCATCATCTTCAATATCACCAGCAACAACAGCTCGAACATCAACACCACCATCTACAGTTGGGCGTAGTTCAGCAACAGCCAGGATTATCCGACAATTCACATAGCCAGCCATTCTACCAGGAATGGTCACACTGGAGAGAAACCTGCGATTGAACTGTGCCTTGGAACTGGTATATTTCATCTCACCAACTTTCATAACGACACCTGAAAATCTGAACGTGAAGGGTGAAATACCCTATTCTGGCCAATGTGATACGGTGTTTGTGATTCAATCACGTTGCATTTACTATGTTCGAACTAGAAAGTGGTAGGATCTACGTGAAAATAAATTCAAGATTGCTCTTTGATCTGAGAGATTAAGTGCCCATGCAATTCAACTAGAGCCTAGGGTCATGAACTTTTTGAAAAAACCCAAAAATGTTACAAAATGATATTATATATACAGATATATATTTAAGTGGAAGGTCAACACGAACGAGATAGCGCATTGCACGCTTTGAAATTTGTGTAATCAAGTGATTGTATGAATGAATTTTGGATGGGCCAAATGCATAACCGAAGTGACACTAAATTGTTCTCACCCGCGTGAGTGCAGTAAGGATTCAACCAACAACATCGAAGGGTCAAGCGATGGATAAATACATTTCACATTTTTTGTTCCGTTACGAGAAAGACCCAAAATAGTGCATTTGAACCAGTAACGATGTTACCTAGAACTCATCAAAAAATTGTACTTACGACAAGAACGGAGTGGTGAGAAGAGTAATTAGTGCAAATGTGAACAGAAAGACGATTGTATCATGGCTACTATGCAGAAAATAAGAGATCAAAAAAACTATTAAGTGGTAAAAATGACTGAACGAAAGAGAGAGAGAGAGAGAGAGAGAGAGAGAGAGAGAGAGAGAGAGAGAGAGAGAGAGAGACTCGAACGGATTTCAGCGGTGACAATTGCTGCATACTCCTACCTATTGCTCAATCTTTAAGACAGGAAGTGGGTTATCCCTAATAGGATTAAAAATTGACAGTGCTTAGATCTTTTACGGAAAACGAGCTAGCAGAATTTACTCAGTTATACGAGTGACTTTGCTGGTGAGTCACTTCCGTAGTTTCTCCTTTTTATTCATCTAACCTCTTCACAAAGTCCATTGAAATGTTTGTTCAATATTTTGAATTTAGCGATGGCTGAGAAAGTCAAGATAACTCTCTTAGTCTTGTTCGTCAAAAAAAATCAAAATTCTGTCTCCATCTTTCAATGCGTACGGTTCTCCTTGCCCTTATTTTCCAGTCAATTGACGATATAATATCAGATCCTCAGTCACCCAAGGTGAAACGACTTTTATCGTTGTACTCCATCCTCTTTTTTGTCACAAATACTTTGTGAATGTGAAAAAGTCGGTGATGTTAATCCATCAGTGGTCGTACTATGAGACTTTTTATCACACTTTTATTAAAACAATGATTACTTTGAATAATGAAATGGCATAAGCATTTGATATTTTCTTGACCTTCACGAAATTATTTTTTCTGTACAAAATAAAGGGGCTAGAATTTTTTTGTATTCTTATTTTCAACTTTTTTTTATTCATTGATTTTTTTTGTATTGCCAATCATCATTGTATTCGTATATTCTAAGAAACACAAACGTTCGAAAACCACCATTGCCGAGGAGGAATTATTTTCAAATTTATACTTATCGAATCAAATACTTAACACTGTACACGTGAGAAAATCTCTTATCACGTGACAAATGTTTGAAGTATGAGCAGTGTGACCACTGACGGCTTAATGCGGTAGAACCACAGCAAGTGTATACTCTCCGGAAATAGACTATGAAATTTGAAAGAAAAAACCTGGACGCTATCTGCTCAGTTAGTAACTCAAAATAATATATCATAGTTAGTCTGGGAGATTGATTATTTGTCGATTAATTGAAGAGGACATTGCATCACCACTGATTATCAATTGTTCTACCGATGACCTGCAGAGAGTTGACAAGGCGGGCTATCACCTTCACCGTTGAGCCACAGAAACTAAATCATCTCTGCTATCGAGTCATTCGAAATCTTACCTTCAAATACTATTAGAACAAACAATTTCTGAATGAGTAGATCAGGCCAAGTAGAATCATTAGATTCTACTTGGCCGTTTGAATTTATTAGGAGTTTATCGTTTTCTTGAAGCCAAGACAAAATTTCTCTGCCGGTCAATCATTTTCCACACTGTCTCAACTTTCATTGGCTCTCTCTTCCCTCTCTGCCGGTCAATCGTTTTGGACACTATCCCAACTTTCATTGGCTCTCTCTTCCCTGCCTTCCTTTTCTCGTTGAAATTCCGTACTATTCACTTTTCGTTCAATGAATTAGACCGGTGCTGCCGAGATTCAGTGAGGTTTCAAATCCGGTTGAACAAAAGACTTGCCATGTTTCTTGGTTTTTTTTTCAACTTTTCCAATGTGATGAACAATTGGAATTGAAAGTGGAGGTTGCTGATCAGAACAATTTTGTATGAAGTAATACTGACGAGGTTTGTCGGTTATCAGTACAGTTTCCATTTTAGACTCCTCTCAGCATAGTAGAACAATTCCTATTTTTTTAATAACCAAGGCGTATTGGTACTTAAATGTCGATGTTTCACGGAACATTGATGCACGGTTATAAGCGATAACGGCATTGCTAGATAAATGATTCTAGTGACCCGTTGCTTGTAATGAATAGTATTCGAACATAGAGATTCGAAAATGGAAACTGTAGAAAATACCAGGGTCATGATCGTCATCAGCAATAAATCTAAAGCATATTATCATGCATTGAAATGCACTAAATAACATTTCTATTATTCGTGCCTGAGTCTTCTTACTTTGCTCATTTCTTTTCATTGACGTGGCTATTCGCTAGGTGCACGAAAATACTAATACTATTCAATTATCAGTGTGTTACGTATTCATGCATACTGTCAGCACCACCTAAAAGAATGTTCCGCATTTTTTCATGCTTAACTTATATGTACACAATACACACTTATTTTTGAAGTAGTTTATGTACGTGCACCTAGCGAATACGCAACGGGAAATCATAACAGTATCAATCTCGATCGGCTACGTCATAAATGGCTCAAGCTTTTTCGAAGCTCAATAATCCAGAAGACAAACTATAAGGAATAAAGAATAACAATGACACAAACAAAATTTTGTCCAAGAGGATGTGATGAGAACGATTTTAGAAAAGACAACTATTAAAAAATAATGAACTAACACACAAAAAAATTGTTCATTATGCGTTTTCTTAATTCGTTTTTAAGAGGAAAATTTTTCTTCCTTCGAGAAACGAGAGGTGAATAAAAAGAATTATCAAGCTAGAAGCTCGACGAACAGAATGCAAGTGCTAGAGTAAGTGTGGTTAAGAAGAAGATAGAGAGAGAGAGAGAGAGATCGTGATAAAGAAATGAAAACAATGAATTATATCCACCGAAATATGGCGAAATCCGACAACGAGGTCACGGAGCTTCAGAGAGCGTTATGCAACTGATTTTTCCCCCCTTATAATACGTCAACTTTTTTTCCGCATACCATTGAGAAATTGAGGCAGTCGTCAGTTTTCGAGATCTCCATGACCTCGTCGATGTGGAGAATTTGTGGAACGTAAAAAAAAATATGGAAAAATAACCGCAGCTATGGAGCATATGTAATTTAAAATTGTAAATAGGTACATTTTGTATATTGTTAAAGATTTGTGTGATATAAATGGTTATTTACTACTTACGGGAGGGGAAAATAAACGAATATTTGGTGACGTTGAAGTCGTTCGTAAGTCTGCTGTGGGATGAACGTTTATTGATGACGGGAATATTTGCCTGTATACCCAAATCAAAACAATAGTCCGACGTCCTCAAGAGCTTTGCAATCTACAAGTACAGTTCTAATAGAAAGAGTGTCATTTCAGTTGTTTAAAGGAGGATTCAATACGATAAAAACATATTTAGTCGAACCTTTTCAAAGTCATAAGCCCCTTATAGAAAAATTGACAAAAACACATGTGATACATGTAGACAATGAGGACGTTGCGAAATTTGTACGGCCATAAAAAGAAGTAGCATAAAAGGAATGAGAGACAGCGATCGACGGATTGAAAAAAAAAATGATAATAAAAAAATTCATCTGTTTACTTTTAGTTAATTTTGTTATTGATTTATCTCAATTTTTAAGCCGGGACAGAGATTTCTAGTCGGTGTCCCGGACTCTTGTAAGATATTACGGCACACATACACACACAGACACAAATACGTTTATTGATTAATTAAACAATAAAAAAATTACATTACACATTTTCAGATAACCCGCTGAATTCGTTTATTCATTACATTCCCAGTCCTACCTGTTTCCGATTAATACGTTTTCCAGAGTTTGTAAGGATTCCGCATAGATAGAAGAAAAGTGACTTCATTTCATTTTACATCAATAAACTCGTTGTAATGAAAGCCTTTAATACTATTTTTGGAAACAATGAAAACATTTACTCTGATTCGTTATTGCCCCCTTCACGTGAGTTTTTTATAATAATTTTATTATAATAATGCCTTCTTTATATTGAAGGGGTTACACCTAGTTGGCGGCCGAAAAAAGGCGTGTTTTTTAAATATTTTTTTTTGGGAGAATCAGTGAAGGTTCCAAACTTTTTTTTCACAGTGAAGTATCTTTGAGTATGCTTCATAATTTTTTTATTAGAAAAAATTCATAAATGTAAAAGATAACGTTTATCGCCCATATCGTTATTCAAAAAAGACTTTCCGCGGAAACCATTGTGACTTCCAAACTAATCATGCCAAATCAAAAAACTAAATAAATTTAGTTTTCGTATCTCATTATCTAGTTCTTAATCGAAGGATTTGATAAAATTTCGATTTGATCGAAAGTAGAGTTCTAAATTTTGTTGAGAGGCGCTCAGTGTGGGGACAGAAAATAGTTACTACAGGAGGAAATGTGTGAATATGAGGAATAGTTTATTTTAATGTTCAACAAATTAATGACGATATGCGTCGTACAAAAGACCGGCGAGGACTGGAGCGAAAAACAAAGATGGCCGAAGATGAAGGAAAAACAAAAATGTAGTGTGCGGAGAAGACCGTTAGGGGTCAGCACGCCACATGAGAATGTGAGAACCTCTGACGCCTCGGTGAATCCGTTTCGCCAATAAGTGCGAGTTTCGAATTAACCGCACCCGCCAATAAATTTCGGTGAAAAAATCAGTTTATTTTCTTTCATATAAAAAAGAGTATACATCGAAAAAAAACAATCCTTCGTTTAAGAACTGTCTTTTGACATAAAAAAAAGTCTCAGAAATTTCAAGTAAATCGGTACACTCGTTCTTGAGATATCGTGGTGGTCACCGATTCTGAAAGACATTTCGAGATAAACGTGTTTGAAATTTGAAGTCAGGTATATACATACACAGGTATACATTCGACTGTCAAAATGGCCGTAACTACCTCAAATTTGAACGGATCGATTTGAAACTTCCAGAGAATATTTTATAAAGGTTATACTATAAGAATCCGTTGAAAACGAGAAATCGATTTTTTCAAAAATTGTAACTAGGTGTAACCCCTTGAATATTCAAAACGTTCTCGAAGTCACGCACGCCCTTTTGTTATAGATTTTCGTCTTTAGGCAGCGGTAGCTTATTATTTTTGTAAATGACGCTTTGTTTATTCCATCATTTTTTGACGTGAGAGTGGAAAGAGAATAAAATATGTGTCGTTCCAATATTGAGACTCCGATTCAATTGAAGTATTTCCTTTCGCAACTTCTTATATTTTGCATCAGAGAAACGAAATTTTTTGGAAACAATTAATTGGTCACACTGAAAAAAAATGGTGAAATCAACAAAAATTTCAGTTGCATACCCACAACAAAATATTTCGATAACGTAACAAAATATTTTAACGTCCAAAAGAAGTTTTATATACTAAAACGAAACTTTGTTGAGACGACAAAATATTTTGTTGCGTGCTCGAAATATTTTGTCGTGCGTATACAACTAAAACTTTTGTTGATTTCACCATTTTTTTTGTTGCATACGCACGACAAAATATTTCGAGCACGCAACAAAATATTTTGTCGTCTCAACAAAGTTTCGTTTTAGTATATAAAACTTTGTTTAGACGTTAAAATATTTTGTTACGTTATCGAAATATTTTGTCGTGCGTATGCAACTAAAATTTTTGTTGATTCCACCATTTTTTTTCCTCAGTGCATATAATCTGAAATGTTCCCAAACTTTCAGACCAACCTGCCGTTTTTCTACCAAGATCAACATTAAAACTCCACCTTACAGCCTGTCTACCGGAACTAGTACTACAAGCTGAAATTGATGTCGATTCCACTTTTGCATACGGGGCATTCCATACCAATTTGACCTGGGTCTGACCCTCGACCCCTAAAATCTGGTTCCCGATTTTTCCTATCATTACTTTCACTCTACCAAGCAATTAAAATTTGTTTTCAGATTTTTTGAAATAAATTTGAACGCGTCATGAATTTCTGAATTTTTTTTTTTTGAACACCTCGATGGCCGTGATCGAAAAATCTGAAAAAATTCTCAAAAATACAGTGTCAGATATAAAAAATGTTGGTGTAAAATTTATAATGTCTGAGCTTTTGCTTCAACCCGTTTTAAAGGTTTTTGAGCAAAAAAAAATGAAAAAAATAAGAAGCAGAGGTCAATTCACTGTAGACTGTTGGTCGAAATTTTGTATGCATAATACCAGATTTAAAAAAAAATTTCTCCGATTTGTCTAAAGTTTACTTTGTAATTTTCGATTTTTTTTTATCATGATTGACAAAAACTCTAATTAGGGATTTGAAAATGGTGCGGATTGCACTAACAATAAGCGTAAGATGCCCGGTGAGGTTCGGTACACTTCAAACTACTATTGAACTACTACTATAGACAGTAGCTTGAATATTATTGATGATAGCGAACGGTTTTTGTAAATTTTTAAGGATTTTTTGAAGCATTTCTTCCTGTAATATCATCGTAAAATCATTATTAATTAAAAGCGGTCATGAACAGTGATCGCTCTTAATTAAATAATTGAGAGCGGAAATAATTTTTAATTTCACAATTAATATCAATTTTAATCATCAATTCGCATGGTTTTATCTACGTTTTATTCCAGAAACTACAATGAAATCATCGTAGAGAATCGTATTTCCATCACTCACAATCTGAGATGCGTCAGTGCAGTAACATTTTTTTCCGCTGGCGGCAGGGTTGCCACACAGGTACCCCAGTCGTGCCAGCATAGGGATGAATTACTTGATAAAATATCTTCAGCGCCGCCTCCAGCACACATTTAAACAATGTTTGTATTATCACAGCGCTCTTAAACGCGGACTTTACTTCATGCGCTACTTAAATAAGCAGTATAAGAACAATAACATGAAATAATCAAATCAGGTTTTTGATTTCTGACTCTAAAAAAAATCAATAATTCATTTGACGTATGATATATTACTTGCAAAAAGTATTTTTTAGAGTGCAATTCTCGGGATGTTCGAAAATTCGTAACTCGGATCCAAGCTCGATTCCCAAGTTGAAATTTTCAGGGCTTCTTTGGGTATCAAAGCAACTTTCCTTTTCTGTAAATTTCAAGGGAATCGAAGTTCGAAGAAAAAAATTACAGCTATCCGAACATAGCGATTTTTGAAAAATCGATCATCTTTGGAGGGCTCTACAGTGACGACATCGAAGCAATCGGGAGAAATTAGGGCAGATATCAACAGAATGCACCCTCACACAAAAAAACACCTGTTATTTATCTCTCCCTTCGGCAACTGGTAGGTTTGGGAGAATTTTAAAAACAGGTAAAATTTTGGTGATTCAGTGGTTTAGTTGATAGCTTCCAGCTGAGCCGGATTTGAGTTTATCACTAATTTATATTTTTTTCTTAAAAGTAGGGCGTTCACTGAAAAAATGCCGCTTGAACGAAATCTCTAAGTGATATAGTAGGTGAAATACAAATTTTAGAAAATGATGAAAAAACTGACCTTTTTGAAATTTCAAAAAACTCTCCAACGGCCGGGTTTGGTCGAATCGGGCTCAAATTTTCAGGATCATCTTCTTTTCTGATGTACTTTCAAAGAAAAAATCAACATCAAAATCGCTGACCTAAGCGCGCACACTTTGGTCGAAAAGTAATGGATCTACCCATATATTTTTTTTTCTACATATTAAGGTGCTTAAAAAGAAACAATATTTTTTTCATGGACCGAAGAGGGATAATATTGTTGTGCCCCGATTTGGCACCGATTACGAAATGAATACACTGATGAAATATAAAGAATTCGCAATTCTCAAGGGAACCAAAAACCTACTTAAAGTATTAAGAAATCGCCCCAATTAACTGGCTTCACGCCATCAAATATTCGAATAACGAAATAAGAATAAATCGGGGGCAAATATGTCGAATAGTGGGAGTAATCATGCGAAACATTAAAAGACAGACCAATACCCAAAATCGACAGTCTTTGACGAAATTCTGAAAGATTGGTCTCGAGGCAATTCAACCTCAACTTTGTAATCTTTTCCCAATAAACTTATTGTTTACTTGTTTTATAAATATTGGGTTGGAGTTTAACTCAATTTGGCCTTAATCCCAAAATTACTCGTCCTTGATAACTCGTCCCTATGTGACGGTCTTCGCGGACACAACAATATGCAAAAAAAAGTACCTCTCCCAAAATTTTGGATTTAAAAAACAAATTTAATGGTCGTTCAAACGACTTGAATATTTTTTTCTTTATTTTGGGAAAAATCGTTAAGAATATTTACAACGAAAATAAAATAACATAAAGCGTTGAATAATGTCCATATTTTTCTTGTTATGCGTAATAAATTGATCGGAAAATTATAACATTTTTTGAACAATTAGTTGAAAAAACATTTCCGTTTTAAAGAGAATCATATTTTGCTTTCGTTATAAGAATCGAACATCGGCGTTGAACATGTTTATTTAAACTATTTCGCGACTATCAGTGAAACGGCTTGAGATTTGAAAATTAAAAAAATTTTAAATATTATTTTAATTAAATAAATAAGATCGTCAAATTCGGAATATGCCATAGCATTTCTATCGAATTTGTTACTCGCACGTTTGTAAACAAAGTCGCTACCACGCCTCTTGATCTATCAGCACCTAAACTGGTTTCTTTTTACCACGTTCCTTTTTATATACGGCTTGCCTAAAATAATTGAGTTCTGAAATATCGTGAATTTCAGAATGTTGTAACTTTTTCTTTTTAACTCAAAATTGCTTCCATTTTTTAGGGAATTATTTTTACAAAAAGTTTTTACATAATTTGTAACTGATAATCATTACAAGTACAGCGCTGATGACCAATTATAGGTTGCAGGTTCTTGACAATTTTAAGGCGCTCTTATCCGCAGCTTCAGAGCGTTTTACCGTGGTCCATTGAAATTCCTATAATATTTTCACGGTTTGTTTTATTCTGGAACTTTCTCTCTCATGTCATTCAGCTTAATAGTTCCATGAAAACATGGCACGTTTTTACGGGGAGCGTGCGATTCTTTTCAGGAATATTGGAACATCAGTAGATATCACGTTGTTCCAAAATAATTTATATCTATTGAAACGAAACGAGCACTCACGCACTTTTTCGACCCGATTATCCCGATCCCGAACGCGAGGCGATGACGAATGGCGACAATGCAACCACCGACATTTTGTCCCGTGGACGACAACAACGCGTGCGTTAGTCTTGGCGGCGGGCATCTTGGGCATTGGTAACGAAATACTGAGGCGACCGACGTGAGCGATTACCGACTACCGCTAAGCATCGAAAATATGGGCAGGGTCCCAATTCGACATTCTCCAAGTGCCCAAGTGTGTCAACTGCCCAAAATATCTAGAGACGCGGCAGCGTCTTGACGCCAAGTATTAAGAAGAAAATGTTTGAACAGGCAAGGCAAAACGTGCAGCGTATCTATACTCGAGATTGGTCGATTTCTCTTCACTTCTGAACTTGAAGTCGTCACCATTGTTACGTAATTCGACTCACGGAAAAAATGAAACTCCCATCATACAGTGGGATGAATGCGCTTCAGGTGGTATAATTTTTTCCCCCTGTGATCCCCTTAAAAAGATGAATTTGTAATTGTAAAAATTGGGTGCCTTGATTTCATTATAGAAAATTTTCTTCCACAATATATGGGGCATTCCACGTCAAACCACCCAGCCCGTGACCCTCACCACTTTCGATTTTTTTGAAAATTTTTTATCTGTTAGTACTCACTGAAAGAAGTTCTACGGAATTTTTTTGGATTTTTATCTCAACCTGCAATAAGATGGTAATTTTTTCAAAAACTCACACAAAATTTTTTTAATGCCTATAACTCAGACGGAAAGATGGGTGTCAAAAAATAATAGTGGGTCATTTTCTTCGTCTTCAATCGTAGTTTCATAAAAAGAAATCGGAAAAAAAATAAAAACTAATTTCCATATGTTTTTTCCACTTTTTATTCAAAAATTTTTTTTTTTTTTTAACTTGGACCCTTTTGATTTTTCTGAAAAAATTCACCGAGTTTCTAAATATATTTTTGCGTGTATGAAAAAATTCGTAGCTTATGATATCCATAATTTCGATTTTTATTATATTTTCTACCACGAATGAGCCAAGGGATCGATGTGTTTTTCTTAACCCGTTCATGCGCCTATTCTTCTGTGCAACCAGTTAATTTAATAATCCAATATGGTGATTCAAATAGTCAAGGATATCGCGCTAGTATTTCAATTTTGGATATGAGGGTTTTTGGTGTTGCTTATAATAAATCTGGGCTCACGTTCCCGAAATTCAGGTTAACAAATCTATGGCTGACAATAAAATTTTAAATAACGCTCTAGATTAGGAATCTTGTATATGGGGATTTCGGGTTTCACTGATAACGAGTCCGATATTTATTTTTCATGATTTGTAATAGCGGTGCCAACATGACAGACTTAAAAGCCGAAAAACTACTTTGCCGTTATCGGAGAAGGCGCAACATATCTATATATATAATAAGCGAAATACCACTCACTGACTCACTCATCACCAGATCACCGAAACTATGAGCCCGATTGACTTGAAATTTGGCATAGTTACTTCTTTCGCTATGTACACGCTCACTAAGAACGGGTTTTATCCAAATCGTATCCAAAGTTCATTTTTCACCCTCATCATTTTCTCACTCAATCAACATATATATATAGAAAAGATGTTATATATATGTGTTATATATACATATGTTATATATATGTCATATATATATATATATATGTCATGTATGTCATATATATGTGATATATATATGTCATAGATCTAAAATATGATCAAAAAAATTTCGGCTCATAATGGTTTGGAAATATTATTTTTCTTAGATATCAAATGTGTTTAACAAAAAAATTTCGGCTAATAATGGTTTCGAAATATTATTTTTGTTTTTGTCTCATTTAATCGGCAATTTTGAATTTTGGATACATATTCGTATTCAACGACACAGCAAATCACATATTACCAATTTTAATTCAGGAAAGAGATTAGTAATCAACAACACAGAAAATCATATATTACCAACTGTCGTTACAATCAAAAAATTTTGCATGTACGTTTTGACATATCAAATCGGTTGGTAATATTATGTCAAGTAGGAGATCCAATGAAATTATGGGAAAAATACAAAGAAATTTTGGCAGAAGATTTTAAAAGACAAATTGAAAAAGATGGTAGAAACATTGAAATGTTTGTCGATATAGTTTACAATCAATGTCTTATTCTTATTGAAGATATTGTTTCATCAATGTCCGGTAAAACTTTGTTACAGTTTGGGCTTCCAGTTCCGTTAAGGGAGCAAGGCACAATTATAACCAATCGTCAATATCTGAGTGAATTAGGATATGATATATCTCATTCAATCGAAGTAGTTTCTATAGGTATTTCAAAATTAAATCAAGAACAAAAACAATTTTATGATGAAGTTTTAAACAGTGTTATTTTTAATTCAGGAAAGTTGTTCTTTCTTGATGCTCCAGGAGGAACTGGAAAAACATTTTTGATCAATCTGTTGCTTGCTAAAATTAGAAGTGAGAAAAATATCGCTATTGCTGTTGCTTCTTCAGGCATTGCAGCTATTTTGATTGATGGAGGTAAGACTGCTCATTCAGCATTTAAATTACCTCTCAATTTGAATCATTCTGAAAATCCTATTTGTAACATCTCAAAGCAAAGTAGTATGGCGCATATGCTTAGAAATACAAAAATTATTATTTGGGACGAGTGTACCATGTCCCACAGGAAAGGTGTTGAAGCGCTTAATAGGACACTTCAAGACATTAGAGGTAATAATAGACTTATGGGTGGGTTGACCGTTGTTTTAGCTGGTGATTTTAGACAAACTTTGCCGGTTGTACAACGAGGAACACGCGCAGATGAAATTAAAGCATGTTTAAAATCTTCAGTTCTATGGCCTCATGTAAATGTTCGATCTTTGACAATTAACATGAGGGTCTATCTTAAAAATGAATCCAAAGCAAAAGAGTTTTCGGATTTATTAATAGACATAGGTAATGGAAATGTTCCCGAAGAAAAAGGAAAAATAACAATTCCAAATAACCTTTGTGATACTGTGACGGATTGTATAACTTTGATTGATAGAATATACCCAAATATTCAAAATAACCTATTAAATAATATTTCATGGTTGCAGGAAAGAGCTATCCTGACACCAAGAAATGATTCATGCGATTTGATCAATGCGTTTTTGATAGATAAACTAACGACTGAACATATGAAATATGAATCTGTAGATACAGTAATAGAAGTTGACGATACTATTCACTATCCTGTAGAGTTTTTGCATACACTTAACCCGCCAGGGATACCACCTCATATTCTTTACCTAAAGATTGGTACACCAATAATGTTATTACGTAATTTAAATCCACCTAAATTGTGTAACGGTACTAGGCTTCAAGTAAAAAATTTGCGAACAAATTTGATTGAAGCCACAATTTATACAGGAAAATATACGGGCGAAAATGTTTTTATACCTAGAATACCTTTGATTCCATCAGATTATCATTTCGAATTTAGACGTTTGCAGTTTCCGGTTAGAGTTTGCTTTGCGATGACTATAAATAAAGCTCAAGGACAAAGTTTAAAAGTTGTAGGTGTGAATTTACAAGGTGATTGTTTTTCACATGGTCAACTTTACGTGGCATGTTCAAGAGTGAGTTCTTCTAAGGATTTAATCATCCTTCAACCAGAAAAACGAACAAAAAATGTTGTTTATAAAGAAGTTTTTGGATTATAATTATAAAATTTAGCTGTTTATTATCAAGATAAATATTTTATCAATATTTTTTAAGATTAAATTGTATCGAATGTATTAATTTATTAAAATATTATAAATATAAATATTGAAAATTGATTAAAAAAATGTAATACGACACTGTATTATAAAATATAAACAATGAATTAAATTTTATATTGAGCTACTTTTCATGGTTTAGGCCTACTGGGGACCCGCCATGTAAAATAATGGGAACGCATACCAAAACACATTACCTCATGGGTGATGTGGAAAGATGTGCAATACGCTTGCTAAATACGCCTGCTAGCTGTGCCGCGAGC
>JBBLXU010001378.1:0-19052 GCA_037893425.1 Campoplex nolae | reverse complement strand
ATAAATAATTTATTTAAAATAAATTAAATATTTTTATTAATATTTATTTTTATTATTTTAATATAAATATTATATATATATATATATATATAAAATTTTAATTATTTATTATAATTAATAAATTTTTTATTATTAAATATTTATAATATTAATATTTAAAAATAATAAATATACAACCATCTAATGCCATCTAAATGCTGATTAAAAAAAAAAATAATGGGAATTTCGTACTTATAATTTTAAATAAGTGATATAATTTAAATTAATATTAATATTTATCATTCTGAGCTAAAACATTTTGAAAAAATTGAATGACCTAATAGAGAAAAGGCTCTGCATACTGAGGTACCCCAAATTCCAGTGCCGTATCAATGAAAATATGTTCACTGATCGAGATAGCACGTTTTTCTATCACAATTTGAGATAGCACGTTTTTCTATCACAATTTGAGATAGCACGTTCTTCTATCACACTTTGAGATAGCACGTTCTTCTATCACAATTTGAGATAGCACGTTTTTCCATACTGCTGTCGAATAATTGTAAAATGTTTTTCACGTCAAATAACCTGTATAACATTTTCAATTTCGTATGCACCCTTACTGCAGGGGGTAAATCACCCCCTGACATTCATATTTTTTTAATATAATAAAAAATTGTTGTTCGATTTCAATTGGACCAAACAACATTTTGAAAAGTAAAAAATTGAAGGTGACGTGTCTTTGGATTTTTCCCATATTAAAATTTCTGGGGGTGAAACACCCCATCAATCTCAAATTTCATATTGCGGGCCGAATTGCATATTGGTCTCATCATCATCGCGTATTGACTTATATGCTAAATAATATTTATTCTGCATGTTCATCGGCTTTTTTGATTATGTGAAAAATTGAGTACTCCTACATCTTCCATGGTCGTGAGCTTCATGGTTTTTTATTTTCGTATACACATGGGCTCTACACAAACATATATATGAGGTATTCCACGTCAAACCGGCGGACTTTTTCCCTGACCCTCGCCGATTTGGTTAATTATTTTTTATATGATTATATGAAGTCTGAAAGACACCCTGGATTTTTTTCAGATTTTTCTGAAGGACCACTTTAAAAAAAAAAAAAATCCAAAAAAGCCCTTTTTTAAAAATCTGAAAAAATTTCTAAAAATCGCTGATTATATGCCAAACACTTTAAGCTACCGCCCGTAGTGGAACTACAATTTTTTCTGTGTGTTAATCAGCTAATAACGTTGAAAAAATTCAAAAAACGACGAAATACACATACTCTGGTCCAATAGTTGAGTATTTTCGTACCCAAAAATTTTTTTAGAATATTTCAGACCAGTACAAAACAAAAAAAATTAAGCCAGGCAAAAAGTTGAGGTATTAATTCAATAGTTTTATTCAATTTTATCAAATGATATGTGAATCTATTTTTTTTCCAACTCTTGAAAAAGATCCTTCCATGACCGGTGTAACAGCTCCAACTATTGTACGTAAAAACTTATTATATTGGGAATTCGTAACTACTCGCTGATCAAGGTCCATTTTTTTATTTGATTGTTCGAAAATTGTGACGAAAATTGGTTTTAGGTACCCAAATATTCAACTATTGGGCCAGAGTAAGTGTTTTTCGGCATTTTTTTTAATTTTTTCAACGTATTAGCCGATTAACATACAGGAAAAATCGTACTTCTACTACGGGCGGTAGCTTAAAGTGTTTGGCATATAATCATCGATTTTTAGGAATTTTTTCAGATTTTTAAAAAGGGGCTTTTTATCGGACTTTTTTGGATTTTTTTTTAACCCTCTCAGACCGAGACCCATTTTACGTTGAATAAAAATTATTTCCTTCACAGCTTTATCTCGAAATACCTTCTAGTTGATGAATCCATCGTGACATTTCAATTTTTTTTTTTGGGAAATACGAATTTTTGAATGGTGCGTGTGCGCTGCAGCAGGCACTTAAAGGGTGAAATCAGGAAAATTTACGATAAAGTCTAACGAATATCACTGTAAATACATCATATCAACTTCCAGTTGAAAGGATATAACGTTTGGAATATAAATAAAAAATGTTTACGTGCTTTTTTTTTGCGATCACTGAAACACATTTTCACATCACGCTAATGTGACACGGAACGCCGTCGCGATATTGATATTTTGACGTGTAAAAACAGTTTAGCTCAGGGTTTAGAAGTATCTATGCTACCATCTTACCTTGCTTGATAAAACTAGGCAGCTAGAATCCTGACCTTGACGACCGATGCAGTTTTATGGGGCTTCAAAGTGCGTGTTGCGTAGAAGCAACATACGGTCCGAGAGGGTTAATGGCTGTTCAGAAAAATCTTAAAAAATGCCAGGGTGTCTTTTAGACTTCATATAATCATATGAAAAATAATTAACCAAATCGGCAAGGGTCAGGGAAAAAGTCCGCCGGTTTGACGTGGAATACCTCATATATATATAGTAGGGTGGGCCAAAAAAAACTTTCAATTTTTTTTTCTTCAGTTACCATGAAAATATCGTCCAAGACGACGAAAAAAAAATTCTGGTAAAGTTTGAGCTCTCGATATTAATATTAAGAGGTCGCTCATCGTGATTTTTGATTTCCCATTTAAATAACACGGGAAACTTTTTTTTTTATTTGGAATTTCATTGCGCTCGAACGAATGATCGGTTAGTGAAATTGGATACATATTCTTGTATGAAATTAAACGATCTACAAAAAAGGTTTGATATGATTTTTTGCTTACTCGACTCGTTTGAAAGTTATTCGAGGTTAAAGTTCAACCTCAAATTGTAAATAATCGATTTTACAATTTTTTGTACTCTATTACAAAATAATTGCTTAAAAACATAAAATATCATATTGTCCGTGACTTTTCATGTTTTTACTCGACTGATTCATAGAGAAAAAAATCATGTCCTTTAGCGAACTATTTTTTTAATTTTTCTATTTTTCAGGGCGTTGGGTACAGATGGCTCCCATGCTGCCCTGCCAGGTTTTCTGACTGTTTTACCAGCAGATCTCCTGACTGATTACGCGAACTACGATATTTGTCGATTCTAACGCCACCTTCCTGGCATTATTTACATGTAAGTGAAATTTTAGGTTACGTTCATCTTGTGCAACTTCTTTTAAAAGCATGGATCAGTCAGTATCTTGCCTCCGTGAGTGCGAGCGATAGCTGCGAATTTCGAAAATTACTTTCATCGATACGGTTTGACCGATTACAAAAAAGCCCCGTCAGCGGATTTTTGCCATCGTTCTGCGTCTGCTGACAGAGCCATTTTGTAATCGGTCAAACCGTATCGAAGAATTTCAATTTCGAAAATTCGAAGTGAGGTTAGGTGACTGATCTATGCTCTTCATGTGTGAGACTTTGTGTAATTTGATTTCTATTCAATTATCTCGGAGTATAGTAAAGTTAAGAGTTTGAGTTTTTCACCTCAAATTCATTAATTGCTAAATCTTTTCGTTGTTGCTTTAAAATGAGCTGCAAGCCTATTTATTTATAAATTCTGTAGTTGTTAAATCTTTCCGTTGTTGCTTTGAAATGAGCTGCGAGCCTATTTATTTATTAATATTTTTATTTTTTATATTATTTTTTATTTATTTATAAATTATTCATAAATCAATAGGCTTGCAGCTTATTTTAAAGCAACAACGAAAAGATTTAGCAATTAAAGAATTTGAAGTGAAAAACTCAAACACTAAACTTTACTATCCTCGGAGATAATTGAATAGAAATCAAATTATACAAAGCCTCACACATTTAAAAAAGTTGGACAAGATAAACGTAACCTAAAATGTCACTTATATGTAAATAATGCCAGGAAGGTGGCGTTAGAATCGACAAATATCGTAGTTCGCGTAATCAGTCAGGAGATCTGCTGGTAAAAAAGTCAGAAAACCTGGCAGGGCAGCATGGAAGCCACCTGTACCCAACGCCCTGAAAAATAAAAAAAATAATTCGCTACAGGACATGATTTTTTTTCCTACGAATCAGTCGAGTAAAAACAAGAAAAGTCAAGAACAATATGATATTTTATGTCTTTAAGCAATTATTTTGTGATAGAGTACAAAAAATTGTAAAATCGATTATTTACAATTTGAGGTTGAACTTTAACCTCGAATAACTTTCAAACGAGTCGAGTAAGCAAAAAATCACATCAAAACTTTTTTGTAGATCGTTTAATTTCATACGAGAATATGTATCCAATTTCACTGACCGATTATTCGTTCGAGCGCAATGAAATTCCAAATTAAAAAAAAAGTTTCCTGTGTTATTTTAATGGGAAATCAAAAATCACGATTAGCGACCTCTTAATATTAATATTAAGAGCTCAAACTTTACCAGAATTTTTTTTTCGTCACCTTGGACGATATTTTCATGGTAATCAAAGAAAAAAAATTAAAAGTTTTTTTGGCCCACCCTAATATATAGGCACTAAAATCTTTCATATAGTAAAAATAGATTCCAATTAATATTTTCGTTTCAATTATCATTCATGAACTTATTGATTATAGTTTGAACAATAATGATGTTCTTCGAAGAAATGTTTGAAAAAGAGTGACTTTTTACACCATGAACATTTCACTTCAGCCACATTTTTGCAGCCTTCAATTTCGCATTGTGTTTGAGATGACATACCAAAAGCGAATTCAACGGGATTTTCGAAATGCTCAGATCGTTCTTCTATGTACCCACTTTTGAACCAGGCATATCGAAATAAATTTTCGTACCTCGGAGATGATAATTGATTATGTACTAAAGATTGCAGCTTGATTATATTATTTCATAAATGTAGACTTAAATCATAATCAAGTAACATGACACTGTCTGAAAAATGTCTGACATAATTTTTCCATATTCTAAATTCGAAGACATCGAGTGGCTGGATATCCCCTGTCGTTCCCTTTGGTATGATTATTGTAACAATTTCTTTGTTACGTGGTGTAACTTCCGTGACAACACTGGGACAATGTCCACTCCATGAATCTATCAAAAGCACACTTTTCTTGCCGACGTTTGGGAAAAACACTTTTTGAAGCCATACTTTGAAATGTTCTATAAATTAATACGTGAAGTTCAATGGCACATCTTTTTTATATTTGAATATCACACACCAACGTACCTGATGTAGCTTTGTTAGATTTTGAAACGCTTATAAAGACATTAGGAGGTCGAAAAATGGTTCGTTCTACAATTGGCCCCAACCGCCCGGATGACTTTTTCAAAATTATCATAAGAGGTGACAACAATTTTCCTGCTGCTGATTTTGTTGGCTGGATTGTGTAGCTATGAGTTATCGCTGAAACGGATTGTACAAGGCATTCTACTTGCTTTGTACCTTCTCCTGTTAATTTTCGCCCTGAATGGATTTCTAATTGGATACCACTTTGATCAGAATTATAAATATTTTCCGAGCCATATTCTTTAATTTTCAATTGAACTTCGGAGACGAATTCTTTAGCATTGATTTGTAATTTGTCCTTTGATTCGAGGGTCTTTCTTGTAACGAATTTATTTATTTTTCTACTGGTCTTCGATGAACTTTTTAAAATTTTTCAATTTATGTTGGCGAAGCGCTAATACGCAAATCCTCATGCCCAATCAATTTTTTGGCCTGTAATGCCCATCTCCGAAGATCAATATCGTGCACGATGAGATCTGCTTCTAATGCGCTTTTCAGATTATCAATTGTATATTCAGAAATGTGCGACAATTTTTCTTTGTAAGTTCCGCCTTTATTAATTTGTTTAGCCCAGCGCCTTAATTGCTGCACAGATTTAACGAGTTTAAATCGATTTTAGACTGTTTCTATTTTTCTATTTTGTTTTGTTTTTGCACTTTTCCAGTACGTAACAGCTCTTTGTTTTTAGTCGTAGCTCAATTTTTCTTCATCGTCAGTACACGTTTCAGGGCTTAATGGAGATTCTCCAAGACCCCATTCGATGTCATTATCTTCGACAGGTTCTACTATGACATCTCTGTACGGTTCTTGAAAATCATGTGGTATCTTCGACCATTTCTAGCCGATTGAACTCAGCCATAGAGGCCTTCAGATTTGCCGCGAAACTTTCTTTCAATTCCACTTCATTATTATTTACAGGACTGTCAGAAATGTTCATCACTTCGAATGCAAGAAACAGCAGTCTTATTACGTTCATTGGATTGATCGACATGAAAATAACGATATGAAATTCACGATAGCGGACACGATAATGACTGATCAACAGTCGAACAGCAACTTAACTTCCCGAGTGATATGAAGCCAGTTTTAGCTTTTTTATCTTGAGTGGGCGGCTTAATCTAATATCACAACGAAAACAGCATTTTTTTTTGTTTTTCGGATATCCCTCAAGCTTTAGCCTGAGCGAGCTGGCTTTTCCAAGAATATACTTGGCGTCGACCCACTATTGCGACTCTTGATATTTGAGATTTTTTATCTTCGTAAATTGTTCAAAATCGAAACTTATCTAAATTGAAGAGATACCAACACTTCTGTATAAAGGTGAAGCATGCTAGAATATTCAATTCTTTATCTGATTATGATGGCAGCCGATGTTTATGCGAGATAGATATTATTTAGCATATAAGTCGATACGCAATGATAGTGAGACCAATTGAATTTAATTTAATCATTTTGGCGCGCAATATGAAATTTGAGATTTAAGGGGTGTTCCACCCGCAGAAATTTCATTATAGGAAAAATCCAAAGACACGTTACCTTTAATTTTCTGCTTTTCAAAATGTTGTTTGGTCCAATTGAAATCGAACAACAATTTTTTATTATATTAGAAAAATATGAATGTCAGGGGGTGATTTACCCCTTGCAGTAAGGGTGCATAAGAAGTTGAAAATGTTATACAGGTTATTTGACGTGAAAAACATTTTACAATTGGTTTCGTTACGATCGGTTGAGTGCTTCTATATGAAACACTCCACCAGATACAAAACATGCTCAGCTTTGAGGGTTGATTTCGCGTCTTAAAAATAATTTTAAGCTGTTACGTGGTAATTTTGCCCACGTCACAAAATGATTAAAAATTGGCACGGCACGAGAAAGGAGCGTTCTTCGGCATCGAAGAATTTCTCTGAAGCAAATCCAGAAGGGCCAAATGCGAGCGCATTTACCGAGTATTAATTTATTTTCATCGATTTTTATTATTGTACGAGCGAGCGGCGGTTATCCACGATAATTTCGAGTCAAGGAAGGCTTAGGCGATTCAGAGAGGGGATACCGAAACGTCATCGAGTCAGAGAGCAGAGGGAAATTCAAATTTCGAGTTTCGCTGTTGAAGGTCATTACGCGTGGGTCGCTAACTCCATGCCCTCATCCTCAGCTGTCTAACCTCAAGATGCGTCCATCAGCATCTAGAGATCGCCATATTCTCGTTGGAAGCCGAAGGCACAATTTCATCGTGTCGAAACATCGAAAATACCGCTCAACAAAACATCGAAATTACCGCTCAGCATAATGTCAAATGTATCGGCTCAGCATATCGTCGGAATTCAAAATAATACGTTAAGGCCAGTCGGCAAGAGAAGGTTCTTGAAAACTCTCGAAAATTCTAGAACACACGGTTGCGATTCTCGCGAGTAGGCTAAAGGTGGGGGGTTAGGACCCTAGTCCGCGTACTTGCTCTCGCGACAATTATCGAGGACTCGAGTTTTGGGCAGCAATGACGGAGGATGTCTTTTCTCGGGCTGTTGCCGTTCCTGATCAAAAATCCGATGCCGCCAGAATAACGATGGAGAGATTTTCCGTGGTCTGTTTCCGGATCTCGTCCTACGGAAACTGTAGTGGTGAGCCGTCGTTTCGCTCTTATTGTCGTTTTATGATATTTCGTAATGCATTACTCGCGAGTATCTTTTTGAAAGAATTTTGGTGTTTAACGAGCGATATTGTTTCGGGGTACGCACGCGTTTGGAAAATCCTGGTTACGCCTTGTCTCGCAATTTTTATCTCTCGCGATTTGTCGTTGTCGTTTAATAAATTTGAATTGCCGAGAGGAATTCTATTATAATTTTGTCCAATCTCGAGATCCATAGTTTTAGTAATTTTTGCTACATAATTGTCGGTATCGATCGGGTCACATATCTTTAAAGTGCGTTAATAGCGAAATCTTTAACGTTACGAAATTGTGTATCGTGGGCGATCGAGCCGAATACTTTGTAAAAAACGATTTGTCGACGGTTAACAGAATTTTATTGTAAAATAATTTTGTTATCGAAAATTAACTTCAAATCATTTTCTAATTTTTATTATCGAAAGTTTAAATGATTTGTAATTTATATTATCAATTTTCCGGAAAAATATTTTCATCATTGTTTTTTTTATTTAATAAATTTCTATTGTAATTCCGGATTTTCGTGTGAGTAAAGAGTGATTATTTTGTTAACTTGCCTAGACACGCCTCTCTACCAACTTGGTTTAAAACTACACGGAGAAAAGTAAACCGTAAAGGTTACTGCTAACGCCGTAAACGCTCTGCACAACAGGCGCATGGCTGTTGACAGTATCGATCACCGCTCGAACATCAACGATTCCTGAGCGCGCAGTAACGGTTACGGTGAACACAAGAACTATCCAGTCTGAAACAAGGATCGCTACTGCGTATCGCCGATTTCATTTTTTTTTCAACCGTAACATGCAGTAACCATTGCGGTCAAAGTAGCGACTGCTTCGGTTTAGTTTTCTCCGTGTACAGCTACGACCGGGAAACCTTTATATTCGTTCTCGATAATTTCGAATAAAATTTGTCTAAGGTCATCTTAGGCTGGCGTCCAAGGAATTATCGAGATCGGAATATTTTGTGCGGCCGTTGGAAAAAGTCGTCACAAAGCCAATAAAAAAAGTGTTCTTATTTTTTAACTCCCGACTGGCCGCAGGGCAAAAAGACGGGAGTTATGCGTTTCACTGCGATCAGCTGATTGGGGCTATTTCTTTGTCACCACTTTTCTCCGAAACAGTGACAACTGTCTTGACCAATTTTTGCGTATACTTTCCATGTGTGACAGACAGTGTTCTTAGACATAGTTCGTTCAATTCTATTGCAAACTCGCTGAAATAATTAGGAATCATTAATATTCACATTCAAACGCATTTTGCCATATCGAAAGGGGACCTCATAAGGTCATGCTCGACTATCGCAAACTTCACACCGTTGTGCGCTGCTAATTTCAATCCGAACCGATGCGCGTCTGTCCATGCAGTTCGTCTATATACATGTATATATTATTTTTTTCTGTTATAATCCTTACCTATCGTCATAATAAAAAAAATAAATAAAAAATGATGAACTTTAAAAAGTGTGAAATAAAAAAATGTTTTGAAAAAACATAAAAACTCCCGACTGAAAAACTCCTTCACTTAAAGTAAACAGTATTAAACTTTAAAAAGTCTGAAATAAAAAAATAGATGTCGGGATTTTCGTCGGGAGATATCTTTAACCGAATCATTGAATAAGAAGTAAAGACATCTCCCGATGAAAATCCCGACATCTATTTTTTTATTTCAGACTTTTTAAAGTTTAATACTGTTTCCAATAAGCTGCATTTTGTAAAAAAAATATTGAAATCGGAAGGGGACAGTGCTCAAAATAAAATTTGAAATTTTAAGGGTGTTTTACACCCTCAATTTTTTTGATCTGAGGAAAACCCAAAAACATGTCGATTTTATTTTTTTTTGTTCTGCAAAATGGCGTTTGTTTCATTGAAATTGGATCGTAAGTTTTTTTCATACAAAAAAATTCTGAATATTCGGGGGTGAATCATCCCCATGTAATAGGGGTGCATAAGAAGTTGGACATGTCAGATAGGTTATTTGACATGCAGAACATTTTACAATTGGTTTTGTTTCGATCGGTTGAGTGCTTCTATATGAAACACTCTACCAGATGCAAAACATGCCCAACTTCGGGGGTCTATTTCACCCCTTGAAAATAACTTCAAGCCGATAAAAAAATACGGGTCTCTTATTTTTCGATGGACTATAACATATAAAAAAATTATCAAAATCGGAGGGGAACACCAAAGTACTTTTCCTTGTAAGATTTCCCGGAGTATTTTTTCCCGCTGAACACGAATCTGAAATCAAAATTGGAGATCAGATTGCAAAAAACCGAGAAAACCAAAAAAACCGATAAAAATCAGGATCTAATAGTTTTTTCTGTATGATATTGTCATTCTTATAATTTTTGTCGTTTACTGGCCTTTTTCTCTTCAAATGACCTGTGCAATGGATTTCTATTCCGCTTTTTTCCTCTTTGTTGAGTTTCCTTTTGTAGCATCCAGCAGTAATCTGCAAACATATTCACTCCCCACTCTCCCGGAAATCTCCGTTCAAATTCTTTGAGATCCTGATAAAATCTCTCTCCTTGCTCTCGCTCTCCACTAAATTCTCCGTTATTCTCCGGAAAGTGATCGAGATGCGAATCAAGAAAGTGCAGTTTCAAATTCATTAGTGTTGCTTGAGGATCTGGTGTTGGTGGGGGAAATAAATGACGCGAGGAGAGCGGGTTCAAAAAACGATAAAAACCAATGTATTTTATTTGTCGTAAAGAATCTATGAAACAATAGACAATGAATAATGTTCTCGCGGTGAATAAATGGCCCGACAATATAACCCGAGAGAATGAGAAGTGTGAGTAGACCCGGTCGTCGTCGAACACACGTTCGACGATGCCGAAAGAAAGCCGAAACGTGTTCGTGAGTGCCCGAAAATGAATCCCGAATAATCTGAGGAATCAGAATATCAAAAGTCTCGAAAAGTATCTCAAATTGCGGTATGAATCGTCCCGAATTTGTTTGAGGCAATATTTGGCCCGAAAAAGGATAATGGCCGATGATTTTTCCGAACAGGAATTTAAAAACACAAAAGGCACGTTGGCACGCTGTACGACCGGATCAAGTCTGATTTAATCAATCAATATGTGCGATCGATGACCACGAGCCGCGCGCATGCGTCCCGCGTCACGTCGCTCCCGTGAGAAATATTCCCGAAATTATACGTAGCCCGGTAAGTGGCGACATCCACGGCGGAGCGCCACCCCCCCCCTTCCCCCGCTGAGTTACGCTACCGACGTAGCTTTGCTCATTCCTGAACAATTAGGCAACCTGAACGGTGAAAGTTTATGACCATATTCGCCACAATGTTTTTGTAATCATCATCCTTGGTATTGCCTAGAAATTTGGTACACACTTCTTTAAAACTTAGCCATGATGCCTTTTCTTGGTCATTCATGACCGAAACAAACGCTTCATCTTTGAATAACTTTCGGATTTCCGGTTCATCGAAGATTCCTTCCTTCAATTTCGCATCTGATTTATGCTTGAGCACTTGACGCAGATATATAAAGCACTCTCCATCTTTATCAAGAGCTTTTACGAATTGTTTTATTAGCCCAAGCTTTATATGAAGAGGAGGAATAAGAATTTTGGCTGGATCAACAAGCGGTTTTCTTATTATATTATGTGACCCAACCCTAAATGAAGATCGCAAAGGCCATACTTTTTTGACGTAGTGATTTTGCCGATCCCTACTGTCAAACATACACAAATAGCATGGATACTTTCTGAATCCGGATTGCTGTCCAAGGATCATGGACATTATCTTGAAATCACCACATAACTGCCATTTATGTTCTTCACATTTTATTTTTTTCAGGACAGCTTCTAAGTTTGTGTACTCTTCTTTAAGTACAGTTGAGTGAGCTCAAGGCAAAGGAGCAAACTTGTTCGTGTTGTGGAGAAGGACTGCCTTGAGACTTTGTTGAGACGAATCAATGAATAACCGCCAATCTTCAGCCTTATAAAAATTTGGCTTTAATTCATCGACAAGTCCTTTCACATCGATGCAATAAAGCAAATCTTCCTCTTTTTCAAAATATTTACGTAAAGCCTCCTCTCGATTCCGATAGAACGAAATTTTAGTACCTTTTGTCAAAAGATTTCTCCTTTTCATACTCGAAGCCAATATTTCAGCAGCCTCTTTCGAGAGTTTAGCTTCTCTAAATAAATCATTTAGATGTTTTTGATCCTATTTTTCTGGCTTTCGCTCTTCACCAATCAACTTGTACCGTTCTCCACTGCTCGGAAAAATTTTTTCGTCAGGTTCACTAGAATCGGATTCACGTTCAGTACCAGACGTTTCGTCATTAAGAGCTACATTCTCAGGATCGACGTCGACTCCCATTATGTTAAATCCACTAGTCAGGCTGTCTCGTGACGTATTATCTTCTGAACCTTCTATAAAGTTTGCAACTGGGTGCTGCACACTTGATAGAGAAGGATACGAAATTTTGTTTTTATGGATTCGGCCCACAGTCTCTATATCTGTTGTGCAAAAGTAGCAATCACTTGCACCGAGAGGCTTCTTCCATATGGCTGTTTCTCCTTGGCCTGGTGTTTCTCAAATCGGTTAACCATATTGTAACATGAACCACAAACAAAATTGAGTATCCAATTTTTTAAATCGAGAGAAACTTTCATATTGAAGCACTTTTCATACAAAGTCACAAATCTATTTGTGAGTTTCTTTATATTTTTTGTCCCAATGAATTTGGCACAAACGTAGCAAAAGACATTGGGATTCCTAGAACATTCGTGATCGTCACGAGTACTCGGAGTTCCAGCAAAATTTTGAGTTAAAGAAGCATTACAATCCATTAAAGTAAACAAACTCCGCACGCTAGAATACCTGGCCCGATCGCAGGTGAGTCAGCCGCCCTAGGGGTGATAACCCTCATACCTCCCCAGGCCTAAATATCAGGGCTTTCCGACTTTGACGAGGACAATGTCAACTCGTCGTTGGACACACTACGGCATCATTCTCATATTCTAGCGCTTCCCTGCAAAACAGCGTGCCTTCGCTGGCTTCGATACCACGAAATGTTGACTAGCGAATCATTCTACACATCCCGTTGTAGGGCAGTTGTCATCGTAGTCCGAACACTCCGTAATGGCAGGTTTCTGTCGGCAAATTTACCGATGTCCTGATGTTTTATTTTTTATTAAAGACACAATTTCTCCTATGAGAGACTTAAATAAGACACAATAAGTAGTAAATAAACATATTTGCGAATTCCGGATGGATACTACAGAGAGAGAGAGAGAGAGAGAGAGAGAGAGAGAGAGAGAGAGAGACAAGCAGAAACCGCAAAATGATAATAACAAATAGAAATAACTATTAGATCGTGATTTTTATCGGTTTTTTTGGTTTTTCTCGGTTTTTTGCGGTCTGTTCCCCAATTTTGACTTCAGATTCGTGTTAAGCGGAAAAAAATACTCCGGAAAATCTTAGTCGGACACCCAGCACAGACCACTTTTTTAATTTTGTGGACCTATGTTATCATTCATGAATTTTGAAGATTGGGATTAATGGACGTGAAATCTTGAACCCCTGGTTGAATCCTCATCTAATTTCGATGGGGAATGTTAATTCAAAGAAATATTGGAGCGAAAAATTTGCTTTTTCAATAAACAAATATAACTTCGTTGGATTGTATTTTTTTCTGAATCCTGAGCACAGATTCTGAAAGCTAAAAAATTTTGGCATCAGGTGTGATCATTCCTGAATCTTTTCTGCATAGATTTCATAGGAGAAATAGCCGTGCAAATATGGGACAAAAAAGTGTCCATTCGGATCTTGACAGGTGAGCGCTCAATCGTACATACACCCCATTATAACCCAATCGGAATAAGAGTGCCGTGTAAGCGTAGTGTAAATCGTAAAAATCCCCTCACGGGGAAAAAAACGTGGACAAGTACATTGGTGCTCCCTTGTTTCCCTATGATATTAAAAAAAATCCAAAACGCCGCTTAGAAGAATACAAAAAAAGTTACAAAAGAAGTTAAGATCTATTGAAATATACGTGGCCAAATACGGGAAGCTTTACTGCGTTTCAATAAATTTTCAAATACGGTTTGATGTTGATAGAAAAAATAATAAAGTTCGGAGATTCAATTATGTCACCAACCAAATTGCAAACGTAAAAAAATTAGATTGTAAAAAAATTCTGAACGAAGTACTTGGCGAGGATTTTTCCATGAAATTAGCGTAGTGTATAGATCATGATCACCAACTCGCCAAGTACTTCGTTCAGAATTTTTTTACAATCTAATTTTTTTACGTTTGCAATTTGGTTGGTGACATAGTTGAATTTCCGAACTTTATTATTTTTTCTATCAACATCAAACCGTATTTGAAAATTTATTGAAACGCAGTGAAGCTTCCCGTATTTGGCCACGTATATTTCAACAGATCTTAACTTATTTTGTAACTTTTTTTATATTCTTCTAAGCGGCGTTTTGGATTTTTTTTAATATCATGGGGAAACAAGGGACCACCAATGTACTTGTCCACGTTTTTTGCCCCGTGAGGGGATTTTTGCGATTGTAAATCTCGCTGAAAAGTTTGGGTTCACCGATTGAAATTTCCATCCACAGTAAAAGGTTGATAGCTCAGTCAAAATTCAACGTAATCAAATTGAGCAAGCATCGATTTGAAGGTGAGAAGTTGAGATTCATTTTGCTATCTAGTAATATTTTTTACTATTTTTTTAAGCTGACACACGCTTTAGAACAGGTTCATTTTCCGACAAATTTTTGGTCTTCGAAAATCGGCTGCCTATCAAGTGGAAAATGTTTTCTCCAGTTCTCTCCATGACAGCTTCCAAGAAACAGTATTCTTCACATCACATAGATGTTTCTATTGAATACCGGAATCACGCATACGATAATTGGTTCCATGTCGTGTAACTAAACGCAAAAGAACTTCTAGATTAAGAACGAATTGTGCGAAATATTGGTTTCATTTTTACTCCTAGCTTTCTGCAGTCACATTGGCTTTCAAAACTGACCGTAATCTTTAAAGAGCCTTATTTGTTTTTTAATTTTCGTCTACTTTGCTCCAGTAGCTGTTTACTTCAAATATAAATATTTCTCACGTGATGAATCCCGAGCCTTAAGCTTCTCAAGATTATGCTGCAAAAAAAATTCTATCCGATTCTTCGTCAATGTTTTTTCGACCATCGGAATTTCACCTGCGGTGAGATGTGTTGAACTTGAAGTAATCAGTTGTTTAAGGAAAGTAGAGGAAATTCGCTGAACGTATTTGTATTACGCGCCTCTTCCTCGAGATCAAACATGTAGTACGCCTAAGGTGTACCGATATCACCACATATTTAAAGTCTATATAAAACTTTTTCACACTGTTTGGTTCCCTTGACAACCCGTTCCTCACGTCATTCTTCTTCGTTGTGCCGATCAAACCACAAGCGAATAAGTAGAAATCCGTAAGAATGGGAAAAAGGAAACATTCTGAAGAGTCAGAAGATTCGTCGAAGGAAGCAGAAGAATTAAGGACGTTAATGAAACGATTGAATAAAAAATTACGAGGGAAAAATAGACATAAACACTCGAAAAATCGCAGTAAGTCTAACTCTTATAATAAAAGGTTATCGAGCATGAAAATTGGTTTTTTTTTTCATATATACAACTGGAGACGTAATAAGCGACACAACCTCTCGGGTCGGTCCAACCGGCGGAGAGAGTTAAAGAGTGATCGTAAGAAAAAAGTGCATAAGAGATTGCAAGTTCTAATCTCTCCTGTCGGTCCAACCGGCGAAGAGAAGTCACGTATCATGGAAAACATAATGATGATATGCTGCAAGCACTCTTAAAACAAGGAAAAGATTGATACAAAAGTATTAACAAAAATTATCATAGAGCGATATAAATGGGCACATGTATATATATTAACCTCTCCTGTCGGTACAACCGGCGGAGAATATGGACAAATGAATACAAGTATTTTGTAGAATGTGACAAACGTCATATAACAAAAATTGTTTTTTTTGGTTATTCGTTTCATAGGATCAAAGCGACGTCATTCGAGAGATTATGACAGCGTCAGCGACGAAAAAATCGTTGCAGGCGAGCGTTCGTCGAGGTCATCGGACCGAAGTGATAGACCGTAGAAAAACTCCATTACATCCGAAGATAACGCAAAAGGAGCATCAGAGAATGTCGTGATAACGAATTTAAAAGAAAAGAAAAACGAATTGACAAATGCAGAGGAAGATAAAGAGTTACAAGTCGAGGACATCGTATTAGAACCAGAGGTGCTTGGGCTCATTGGGAAACGGCTTATTCAAGAGAGGATATTGGCGCCACCAATTCATCATAATTTGGCCAATAGATGGGAAGATGTAATTAAAAAAGGACTCCCAACTAAAGAAATGACGGAGATTTTGAAGAAATACCCTCCTCCAAAGAATTGCGTGGCGATTGACCCTCCTAAATTAAATCTGGAGGTTAAAGTATCGGTAGAACTGAATATTATAAAAAGAGACGAACGAATTATGGAAACGCAGACAAAAATTGGCGCGTGACTGGCCGCGTTAGGAAGAGCTTTAGATCTGGTGATTAAGGGGGTGAGTCCTGAAAAATTGATACTTCAATTCGGGAGACTCTGAAGGACATAGTAACCAATGAGTGGTTATTCGGGGGAGTTCTTGAAGAGAAAGTGAAAGCATCAAAGGCTCTCCAAAGAACTGCACAAGATTTTAAACCGATGGCAAAAATTCCAAAAAATCATCAAGTAAACAAAAATTCAAAAAACTTCAGGAGCCCGGCTCGCAATTATCGGTACAAGACAACCCCGAATCAGAGAGCGAGCGGGCAAAAATCAATGAACAAAACACCGGACAGTCGATCATATCGGAACCGCAACTTGTCAAAACGCAACCAAATGGATCGACAAAAACGTCGATAAATGTGAGTATTCGAGAGAGCGTTTAAGAAGCAATGGGAAAAATTCACGTCTGATGCAACAATTTTGGGATGGATTAGAGGTTACAAGATACCATTTGCAGAAGTAGTAATACAACCAGTACCACCGAACGAATCTCAATGGTCTGACAAAGAAAGATCATTGATACAAAAACAAATTGATGAACTCATAAAGAAACAAGCTATTCAAAAATGTGAACCAGTGGAAGGTCAATTTTTGTCGAACATTTTTTTAGTACCAAAGACAGATGGTTCGTATCGGCTCATTCTCAATCTGAAACATCTCAACGCATTTGTGAAAACCGACCATTTTAAGTTAGAAAACTGGAAAACGGTTAAAAGAATGTTGAAAAAAGATTGTTTCTTTGCAACGATCGATTTAAAAGACGCATACTATTTAATCGAAATTGCAAAAGTACATAGGAAATATTTGAGATTTTCTTTTGAGGGTGTTCTTTACGAGTTCCGGTGTTTACCTTTTGGTCTCAGTTCAGCTCCGTATACTTTTACAAAAATTATGAAACCAATAATGGGTTACCTTAGAGAACAAGGATATCTTTCGGTAATATACTTGGACGACATTCTTTTGATTGGAGATACTCAGGACGATTGTTTGAAAAATCTTGTCAAGACACGGTCTTGTCTAGAACATCTAGGTCTGGTAATTAATGAACAGAAAAGCAAAATGAGTCCATCAAAGAAACAGAGATTCTTGGGTTTGAACTATGATTCAAAATATATGCACATAGAACTACCGGAGGAAAAAAGAGACAGTGTTTTCGAACTAATTAATAAATTCAGAAAGTTAAAAGAATGCTCCATCAGAGATTTTTCGGCATTCATAGGAAGGTTGGGATGGTGTTGCAGAACCTTACAATACGGTTGGGTCCATATGAAAGATTTCGAAAGAGAAAAGTTTCTAGCTCTCAAGAAAACGTCCGGAAATTTCAACGGAAAAATGGTACTTTCCGATGGTTTGAAGAGCGATTTATTGTGGTGGAAAAATAATATAATGTCCGCAAGGGTTTCCATCAAGGAGTTCAATCCTGTCGTGGAGATTTTTTCAGATGCTTCAAACACAGGTTGAGGTGTGTATTGCAAAGGCAGGCGAACTAACGGACATTGGGATAAACAGGAAAAAAGATCTCACATAAACTATTTGGAATTATTAGCTGTATTTTTTGGTCTCAAATGTTTTGCCTCAGATTTAACGGATTGCGATGTATTGTTGCGAGTGGATAACACTACTGCGATCGCTTACGTGAATAAAATGGGAAAGATTCAAATCCAAGCCTTGAGCAAATTAGCCAAAGAGATTTGGGAATGGTGTGAAGAAAGACATAATTGGATCCTTGCATCCTATATTAAATCTCAAGAGAACATAGAAGCCGATTTTGAATCAAGACGTTTAGAACCTGAGACCGAATATGCATTATCGCGAGAAAATTTCGAAGAAATTGTAGTTAGATTTGGACAACCGGATATCGATTTGTTTGCCACAAGATCTAACGCGAAATGCGACACATATGTTGCTTGGTTCAGAGACCCCGAATCTATTGCTATTGACGCGTTCACAATTCAATGGGAAAAGTATTTTTCTTATGCTTTTCCACCATTTTCAATTATTTTACGAGTTTTATAAAAAATTAAATTTGAAAAATGTCGGGGAATCGTCGTGGTGCCATATTGGATAGCGCAAGCTTGGTTTCCACTGTATATGGCAATGTTAGATAGTGAACCATACTATATCAAGCCGAGTGTTAATCTGTTACGATCTTTGAATAGACAACCTCATCCGTTGTGGGAGAAGATTACCCTGGTTGTCGGGACGCTATCAGGGAGGCTTTCAAGAGAAAAGAAGTACCTCAGGACGTGATGGCACTTATGTTGTCATCCCTCTCGAATTCCACGATTAATCAATACAACAGCGGTATGAAGAAATGGTGGAGTTTTTGCCAAAAAATGAGGATTAATCCATATGAAAACAATGTACCAAAGGTACTTACACGGAAAGTCTTTCCGCTGACCCCCTTCGATTTCAATGAAATTTAAATATGTTATTCTACGTCAAAATCTAAGAGACACGTATTTTTTTTATCGGCGGAAAAACGTTTCTAGGGGGTGAAATTATCCCTCAAAGTTGAGACCTCCGAGGGGTAGTTTTCAGGTTTCACCTATTTTCACTCGAGATAATCGAATGCACCCAAATGGATAATTTACTTAATGATAAACGATGAAAAATGCAACTGGTTT
>JBBLXU010001364.1:0-19925 GCA_037893425.1 Campoplex nolae | reverse complement strand
GACGTGTACTCGTGAGGACTTTTTTTTGTAGGGAATTCGATTCTCTACAAAAATATGTTAGTGACATTTCTGTGCGATTTTTTCCTCAAGAGTTGTGGCACAATTTCAGAGACCACATTATTTTCCTGTGTTATTCTTATGGAAAATCTTCAAATGCAATGCGCTTCGCGAAATAATTTAATTTTGAGCTCTCCTTGTAGCATGCTTCTTTTTATACCATAACTCAACTTTTTTCGGTGGATGCAAGCGAAAAAAAAAATATCGCTTTTTTTCCGCACACCCTAATGTCAACTGGTAACGAACTCCAAACTGCTGTAAGTATTGAAATATTGCAAAAACATATTTTGAAAGTTTTCGAAAACCGTTGGAATCGCGATGTCTCCGGTGAAGTTTTGGAGTGACTCTCTTTCATAAATGTATTTGTTTCGAGTCAGATTATTTCGCATCTTATTTGGTAAGGTTCCGTAAATATCGTTTTCAGGCTTTATTGGAAATTGGAACACGCAAGCCTCCTCGCCCGGCTAAAACGTAGCCTTCGTCACGGCAAAGATGCAATGAGGAGGTTTTTTTATTTTTTTTTTCGTTTTTTTATTATTTTTTTGTGTTTTTTTTTGTTTTTTCTTGTTTTTTTTTTGTTTTTTTTTTTTCATTGTTTTTATAATTTTTCGAAATATTATTTGAAATATCATGCAACTTACGAATCATTTTTCAGAAATTCGAATTTCAATTACCTTTTTTCCGTTCAGTTTTTTGTTCTTTCTTATTGCTTTGATTTTTTTTTTCAGTGAAGCAGATCATTTTTCAGTAATTTGAACTTCAATTACCTTTTTTTTCCGTTCAGTTTTTTTTTCTTATTGCTTTGATTTTTTTTTCACTGAACAATTGTCCTCGAAGCAGATCATTTTTCAGTAATTCGAATTTCAATCACCTTTTTTCCGTTCAGTTTTTTTTTTCTTTCTTTGATTTTTTTTTTCACTAAACAATTGTCCTCGAATCGAAGCAGATCATTTTTCAGTAATTCGAATTTCAATTACCTTTTTTCCATTCAGTTTTTTTTTATTTCTTATTGTTTTGATTTTTTTTTCACTGAACAATTGTCCTCGAAGCAGATCATTTTTCAGTAATTTGAATTTCAATTACCTTTTTTCTGTTCAGTTTTTTTTTCTTTCTATTGCTTTGATTTTTTTTCACTGAACAATTGTCCTCGAAGCAAATCATTTTTCAGTAATTTGAATTTCAATTACCTTTTTTCTGTTCAGTTTTTTTTTCTTTCTATTGCTTTGATTTTTTTTCACTGAACAATTTTCTTCGAAGCAAATTTCTGCGAAATACGTATATTTCGGCGAGATATTATTAACGTACATACATTATTATATGCGGTACGGCATCAGTATCAGCAGAAGTGGTTTTCGGGGTCGCACAAAGATCGTCGTAGGTGTGCCATGATATGCCGGCATACACAATGCCAACGTAGTGTTCGCGCTGTTCACAATATGAAGACAGACCTGCTAAATAGTACGTCTGATTGTCGACCTCGATTGATCGCGGGATTGATCCCAAAGCATGGCGTGTCTGGGACCGAATTCTTGATCTCAGGTAAATAGGATCAGTCAAAATGCTTGTATCGAGAAACAACTGAGGTCCATACGATGTCTTTATTGTGATGTCGTTTTTACACTTGCTGCAAGTTGTATTTGATGGCAGAATATTGTCGTTTATTGCTTCTTGAAGTTTTTCGAATCCATGATCGAAAATGATGTCGACATTTATGCTCAAAAACGATAAGTTTCTCGCGTTCTTGAGGCCACATTTCGAACAGTGTACCGAAGTAATTACGCTCGGCATATTTCGAAATATAAATTGCACAAGATGGGCTGAATTACATTTTGCGTCCAGTACGTGCATGTGTCGAGTGAGTTGTACGACTTCAAAAATGGTAATTTCCGATAACATTTGGGCTCGAATATTATAATGGTCACGGTTCACTTTGCCACTTTCTATTATCGAAAGAGCAAACTTCACTGGTCCATCCGGTGAACATTTGATCTTTTCTTTGTACATTTCATATACAGAAATTGAATTAATCAATATCTGCATGAGAGAATCAAATGCACAAGTATTTTTCAGTTTCAAGGCCCGTTTATTCGCCACAATTGGATCAATCATGTTTCCATTTTTCAACAACGGTATTCCGGAACGTATGCGGTTCGATTTTACGACATCCCAATCAGCACATTTATCCAGATAGTTACATTTTCGCTTCTTGCGGGCGGGTTGTTCTACCGATTGCTGCACATTGGGTTTTTCACTCACCATATTCAGTTTTGACATTTTTTTCGGTAGCTGCATCCCTACACAAACCTCGACAATATCAGTGCCGTTGTCACTGCCGGATGGTTTTTGCTGATTATCGATTCCGCAATAATTAGTTTTGTTTTTACTGGTTTTTTGCTGAGGTATTGTCTCACCACCCTCTGATTCTAGCGCTGAAGTATCGGCTGATCCATCAGCTCCAGAATCGAAATCATCGTGGTTATTCCAACTATGTTTGGCAACAAGACTCCTATCAGTCAATTCCAACTCAGAGTTATCGTTAAGGGATACAATACTTCGATCACTTTTTTCCTCGATAATGCAATCGTGATGCCCGAGTTCTTTTGTGTGACGCCTCTTTGTTTTTCCTAAGCCTCGCCAATCTTCAACTTCATTCCATTCACTCGCATTTGAATTATCGTCAATGATTGATTCGGGCGTTTCATTATTACGATGAACCACTTGTCCTGCAGTTAGACGCATTTTTCCATCGATATATGCAAGATGACTCAACACAAATTTGTCAGCACGCATTGGAAGCTCACCTTTGAATACACGAGACTTCAGGTTTGAAAATTCCGACTCTACGGAAGATGATGTTGCGATGATGACTGGACGCTTGAAGTATGGAGATAGTATTCCCGTCCATATTGAAACAGATGCAATTAAAGTGCGCAATTTTTTTGCGACTGCCGGACTGTAAAAAGCATTTACCGTAATGCCGTCGCACGATTGAGCAGCAATGTCTTCGGCTTCGGTGTAAAGATTTTTACTCCATTCACTCCAACCGGCTCCAACATATTCTTCAATATCGTCGTCCGGAGGAGGAGAACTGTCTGTTGACTCTGATTCCTCGATGGTGAGCTCGTCGGTAGCATCTTCAATCCTGCCCCTAATTACTTCATTGATTATTTGAAGATGAGGTTCAGATGCCACAACTGCTCCATCATCGTTTTGACCCGTGGTCTCGCTCAAAGCAACGACCAACACTGACGTAAGGAATCGTTCGAGATTAGTAAAGTTTTGCATTTGATATGCCTGTGCTACACATCGGATAAAAAACTGGCAAAATATTTTCATCTTACTTTTCAAGCAAGGCCACCTCGCTACCATCACTATGACATGACTTACGTCTAAGCGAATGTAGCAGGCTGGTAGTTTTATGCTGATGTGTAGCACAACCACATCATAGCATGCTTGCATATAATCCATCAAATTTCGGCAATCTGCGAATGTCCGTGCAATTGCGATCAATATTGCACGTCCAAAGTCACTAACGACCATTTTTGGCTTAGGCACACCGAGTCTCAAAATGTCGGATAGAAAAGCCGTGATTCTGACAGCATCTTGACGTACAGACACCATTTGAAAAGCTGGAAAGCTGCCTTCTTTTGTAACGCACATACATTGATATAGAAAAATGTGAGGTAAATTTTTCTCCAGTTGGCAATTTCAATTTAATGCAAACTCTTCCGGTAGCGTCAATTGTCACATATGATGATGGATCATTTTTTATAGCGAGCTTATACGTAATAACTTGCTCTTCTGACCAATACTCGACAAAAAAAGGATCAGCACCCTAGCGGACTTCTTGACCAGCTTTCCTAGTCGTTTTTGTACAAAAGTTGACCAGTTATTCGTGGTCGGACTAAACCGGATGTGACGTATTCATGTCGGTCGTTCCAACCACATCACCGTGGTCGGAACGACTCGTTGGTTCGGTGATGAACTGGTCGTTTCGACCAGAGTACCCGGGTCGGAACGACTCACTGGTTAGTGACGAACTGGTCGTTTCGACCAGGGTTCCCGGGTCGGAACGACTCGCTGGTTAATTAAGTGACAAACTGGTCCAGGGTTCTCGATAGAACAGAACAGCAAAAAGAATTAAAATAAATTGAAAAAAAAACCAGTCTATCCGAGCGAGGCTCGATCCCTGGACCCTCAGAGTTCGAGCCTGGAGTGCTACCCACTGGACTACCAGCCATTTTATAACTGAAGAACAACGAAACTCACATATAAATCATGATTCACGAGTTGTATATAAGTTTCGTTATACATCAGTTATAGAATGTCTGGTAGTGCAGTGGATAGCACTCCAGGCTCGGACTCCGAGAGTCCCGGGATCGAACCTCACTCAGATCAATCGGTTTTCTTCGATTTGATTAAATTCTTTTTGTTGTCCTATTGTTGACAATACATCAGTCCGTGGTCAGAACGACTCGCTAGCTGGGTTACAAGCTGGTCGTTTCGACCAGTATACTCCGCTCGAATGCCTTTTCGGACACTGGACCCGGTGGTCATTTTGACCACATGCCTCTGGTCGGAACGACCAGCTTACGGTCCTGAAATCAGGCTCAACTGTAGTCAAGACGACTGGAATATGCTAGTCGAACCGACCAGGATTACACGTCACATCCGGTACAAAAAAAGTACTACTGACCACGAAAAACTGGTCAACTTTTATACAAAAGCGACCAGCTCTAATTCCGACCACAAAAAACTGGTCACGAAATCCGCTAGGGCACCTATTTCGTGGATTAAACTTGGAACAGTTTTATATTTCGCCTGTCTCAAGTTTTCGATTGGGTCAAAGGTTGACAGTTGAAGACGTTTTACGGATTCTTCTTCTTTTGCTTTTCGTAAAACTGTCATGTCATAAAGCATAGGAGCAGCTTTGTCGCCAAACTCCATAAGAGTTTTACTTTCCTCGCATCGCCATGTACTAGCATCTTTTCGACTATCCAGCAGGTGGCTAGCGACTTGACGGCGATGTGCTCCAGTCAAATTTCTTTTTTTTATGTGATCTATCATCGCGTAAGACCCCTTAAGTATGCACTCAAATACAGCTATTGGAATATTGGATGATTGGTAGAAAGGGTTGTAATAAAACTGGTACACTCAAGAATTACGTTAATGAATACTATAATTATTTTTATTAGAATGTTTGTTTAAAATTATTCAACAGCTTAAACTCGGAATGACTGTGACTGCTCCTTCCCAGAGCTGGAGACGAACTGAGAAAAGGAGAACACGAATGCTTTCTTTCTCTCTCTCTGTACTTTTGTACGACGCCTCTCGCGTCGATTACCGGTAGCTCGAGTGTCGAAGTACCGGTATTGTCGGACTCTGCTCGAACCAAGCCAACACTTCCGCCGTTTGAGTAGAGTCAGAGTTCCATAACCCCGATATCGTCCCTCAGTTTACAAAAGCGATTTTTCGTTAGAGCCTTTGTAAGGATGCCGGCCTTTTGGTCTTCGGTCCGAAGATATTCGACTCTTAGTTCACCAGCTTGAACCTTCTCTCGCACGAAATGAAATCGCACGTCGATGTGTTTCGTCCTTTTATGAAACTCCGGGTTTCTTGCGAGTCGAATTGCACTCTGGTTGTCCACGTGGATGACCGTTGCCTCTTCACAAGGCTGCTCGATGTCGTATAACAGTCGTCTCAGCCACACCGCTTCTCGCGATGTTATCGATGCTGCCACGTACTCTGCCTCAGTTGTACTGAGCGTGACAAGTTTTTGTCGTTGACTTGCCCAGGTCACCGGACCACCAGCCAGCTCAAAAACATACCCGGTTGTAGATCTTCTCGTTTCCACATCCCCTGCGAAGTCGGCATGCGAGTATCCTCTCAGACTTAATCCGTCGTCCTCGCCTTGATATTTTATTCCATAGTTCACCGTCCCGGCAACGTACGGAATAATGCGCTTCACTGCGCGCCAATGTTCCTTGCTGTGTCGATTGAGAAATTTGCTTACCAAATTTACTGCGAACGATATGTCTGGACGAGACACAATCGACAGGAACATCAGAGATCCCACGGCCTCTCGATACGGAACTTCTTCGCCCTCTTCACCTTCGGATAACGGTAGAAGTTTCGATCCCGCTTCACACGGTACGCTTGTCGACTTCGCATCGACCATCTCGAATCTCTCGAGAATTTTTCTCGCGTATGTGCTCTGATGCACAAATACCGTCCTCGTTGATCTGTCTCGTTCGATCTGCATTCCCACGAATAAGCTTGCGTCTCCGATGGTGATTTTGAACGCTCCCTTCAGATGTTTGAGAACGACGTCGATCGCTCCTCTGTTCTTCGCTGCTACCAGGCCATCGTCAACGAAAAGGGCCAGGTACACGACATTTTCTCCCACTCGACCGACAAAAATACATTTGTCTGTGCTCGTTTCTTTGAATTTAAATTTTTGGAGGAACGAGCTGAATTCCCGATTCCAGCAACGAGGGGATTGTTTTAATCCATACAGCGACTTGTCGAGGAGACATACCTTGTTCTCTCGCGATCCCTCGTCTACCGACAGTCCATCGGGCAATTCCATAAAAATTTCTTCGTCGAGTGTTTTGTACAAAAATGCTGTTTGTACGTCAAATTGAGAAAGCTCCAAATCTTTTGCTGCAATCACAGCCAAAAGAACCCGCAGCGAGTCGTATCTCACGACTGGAGCGAACGTCTCGGTAAAGTCCACGCCTTCTCTCTGCATGAACCCTCTTGCTACGAGACAAGCCTTGTATCGACGAATTTCTCTTTTTTCGTCTTTTAAGACCTTGAAAACCCATCTTGAATCGATTGTTTTCATTCCTGGTTGCCTGTTCACCAGCGTCCAGGTTCCGTTTTCCCGGTGTGATTCGAGTTCTGAGTCAACGGCTTCCCGCCATTTTTCCGACTCTCTACTGCGAAGGGCTTCTCCGTAGGTTACCGGTATTGAACACTCAACGACGTTTGTTTCGTATCTCGACGGCTTTCGAATGAGACTCCGATCTCTTAATTAATTAAGTGGAACAGCCGGAAGCTGCTGAAGGTGCTTACACCTTCGGCAGCTTCCGGCTGTTCCACTTCTTCATGAGCTAACTCGAACACCTCGTTGTCTTCGTCTTCTTCGTCTTCTTCCGCCGGAGCTGGAACGATTCCTTCGTTCACTTCACGCTCTTCTTTCTTCGGCAAAATCAGCTCACTCGATTTGCCTTCCTTTGATAGAACTGACGGTCCGATGACTTCATGAAATGTCACATCTCGCGACACTACCACTTTTTTATTTTTCAAGTCGTATAGTCTATAATTCGAGGAATTATTCTCGTAACCGACGAGAGTCATTTTCTTCGCGCGCGCATCCAACTTTCTAAGTTGTTGTTTCGGTACGTTGACATACGCCTCTGAGCCAAATATTCTCAGATGCGTCAGGTCCGGCTTCACACCGATCCATTCTTCGTACGGTTTTTCCTTTCTTTACGCTCGACGCTCCAGCTCGGTTCATCAAATACACGGCCGTACTGCACGCTTCCGCCCAAAGATATTTGGGGAGATTTTTCGCCAGTATCATGGTCCGCGCACTCTCAATCAACGTTCGATTGTCTCTTTCCGATTTACCGTTCTGCTGTGGCGTGCATGGGGCTGTGAACTCGCGTTGAATTCCTCTTGAATCCGTGTAGCTCTCCATTTCCTTGTTTTTAAACTCCGTACCATTGTCCGACCGAAGAACCCACATCGGCCTGCAAAATTTGTTTTCGATGAGTTTGTCGAACTTTTTAAATTTTTCAAGAACGTCGCTTTTGTGTCTAAGGAAATATATATGACGAAAACTCGTCGCATCGTCTTTAAATGTCAACAAAAATCGCGCACCACCGAGAGATGCTTCGGACATCGGTCCGCACACATCCGTGTGGATCACTTCTCCCGGTATTGTCTGTGCGCGAACTCGCGTTTTCTTGAACACTTTTCTGTGTGATTTCCCTTCCTGACACGAACCACAAAAAGTTTCTGAGTTTTCTGAAAACTCGACGCCTTTTACTAGGTTTTCTTTGACTAGGCTTCGCACCGTCTGTTCGTTCACATGTCCAAGTCTCTCATGCCAAACTCGAAAACTCGTTTTCACAACGTTGGCTTCACTACCGCACTTCGCACTTTTGGTTTTAAAAATCATTCGGTAGATTTTATTCTCCAGCTTCACGCCGTAACCAACCGCGAACCCGTCATTGTCAATACGCACGCCATTTCCCCGAAAAAACACTCCGAGGCCTTTTTCCGCACAGACACCGACCGAAAATAAATTTTTCGTCATATCCGGGACGTGTAACACGTTTTCGATACGAGACGATACCCATCTGTCATTTACAAATTTCTCGATCTCTACTGTACCGACTCCCGCGACACGACACTCTTTACTGTCTCCAAGAGACACCGTGTTACCTACCGGTAACTCGCGATAGTCACATAACCAGTCCCGTCGGTATGTGATGTGACGCGACGCTCCGCTGTCGGTCAACCAGCTATCGTTTTTATCGGTTGCGAGTATCTCACTCACGACCTTCTTAGGAATTTTAAACGGCGCGCTTTTATCGGTATTCTCACTAACACTCGCGTGTGTATTCTCAACGACAAACGCACAGTCACTCGAGTTATTCCCGCCATTATCACGGCTTTTTCTTTTATTTTTGCACTGTTTCGCGTAATGGCCGAGCTCTTGACACTTATAACACCGGACTTTGGGCTTCTCACCCTTTTTCTTGTCTTTCTTGTCTTTTGGCTTCGCACTCACTTGTTGTTTTTCCTTGTCCTTTTCCTTCGAATTTCTCACCGCTACGAACGCACTTTCACAGTTGTCATTCGCTGTCAGACGCGACTCTTCGCGACGCAGCCGTTCCTCCAGATTCTCACGCGTTTGCATGTCTGACGGCATATTGTCCCATGCAGTCAGAAAATTCGAATATTTAGGCGTAAGACTTCCTAAAATCTTAGCCATCACTGTCACATCCGAGACTGTTTCACCTATGTCGTTCAACTGTGCCGCCATGTTGTTTACTTTGGCGACGTGCTGGGTTATCGAGTCGTTGACGTCCATCCTGTACTCGTACAACTTTGTTGAGAGCATTAATTTGTTCGAAGCAGATTTTTGCTCGTGAATTGAAGCCAGCTTCTCCCACATTTCACTTGCATGCTCACAAATTAGCAACGGTCTCATTTGTTCTGACTCGAGCGTTGACGACAATAGAAACATGGCGCGCGCATCCTCTACGTCCCACGCCTCTCTCGCGGCTTCTGCGTCTGGCCTCACTTTTGTACCGTTTACGACTCCCCATATGCGATGTGCTATAAATAGCGCACGCATCTGAAATTTCCAGCCTTGATAATCTTGGCCATCAAATTTCGAGACGTTCTTTGTAGTGATTGCCTCTGACATCGTGGATTCGTTTTCTTTGCTTCTCGCGAACGAATTCTCTCACCGGTACAAATTTCAAAATAGCCGCTTCCGGTTTCGGCACGTGACTCTCACACCGCGTGTTTCACACACCGGTTGTTTTATCGCGTTTCACACCCGATATTTTATACCACGCTTCGCGCACGATATTGTTTCTTTTCACCGCGTTTCGCACACGGCACGTTTCGCACGTTCTCGAGTTCTCTCACGACTGCCACACAATGGCCGTCGCCGGTTTCTTCTCACGTGTTTACCACGTCGCGTTTCACAAGCGTTTCACGCTTCTCGCGCTTATACGAAAACCGCTCTTTTTCTACCAATCTAGATCCCTTCTCGCAGTCAGCGTGACTGGGCCCATAACCTATTGGAATATTGGATGATTGGTAGAAAGGGTTGTAATAAAACTGGTACACTCAAGAATTACGTTAATGAATACTATAATTATTTTTATTAGAATGTTTGTTTAAAATTATTCAACAGCTTAAACTCGGAATGACTGTGACTGCTCCTTCCCAGAGCTGGAGACGAACTGAGAGAAGAACACGAATGCTTTCTCTCTCTCTCTGTACTTTTGTACGACGCCTCTCGCGTCGATTACCGGTAGCTCGAGTGTCGAAGTACCGGTATTGTCGGACTCTGCTCGAACCAAGCCAACAACAGCATCGGCATTTTTAGCTGGTTTTGTGTAAAGATACCCATCTAAAACAGATCTGTACTCGTTGCAGTTCGCTTTGAAATGACAATAGCAAGCAGCATCGGAACTATTGTAAACCTTATCTCGCTTAAAAGAAAATGCGCACGTAATCTTTTTCTGTTCCCAAATTTTTTTGGCGAAAAGATCGGTCCATACCTCCGGTCGAAGTACGTGATATGATCGACTACCATAAACCACCGGTTTTGGTGCAACCGAAGCCCAATCGCTGCCAGATATTACTAAATTAAACCGTTTTTGTTGGGGAGACGATTCAGAATTGGTGCTTTCAATTGAAATGTTGATGTAGTGAGGTTGCGGTTTATTGTCAATACCGTCATTATTTTTGGAATCACAAAAAATTTTCAAAACCATGTCACGAAACTTGTTTCGATTATTATTAACAATAGTGTGAACATGCTTTTCGGTGATACTTGAACCACGAATCGCCATAGCATTGGCGACGGCCGCAAATACGTTATGCGAGGGTGGTAGAACCCGCCCATCACTGTCAACGGTCCTAAAATTTTAATTCGAAAGAATTTCTTTTAAAATAGTTTTATCGTACATGATTGCTGTAGAACACGACAATAAAAGAAAAGGTTACAGAACATATCATCATAACCTTGGAAGCGAAACGAAACAATTACATTTGTTCCGGTACGAAATAATGTTTCAATAAAATATCAAATTGGACGGTCGTTCTTGGAAAGTTCTGAAAGAATGGTCCTGATATCGGCTTATTGTGTAGAAGCTACGTTGGTTTCAATTTCGAGTAAACGCTATTGAGACAGTGGAGCTTTCAGTCACCCGTTGTCCTAGCGTGCCTTAGCTCATCGCTGTACACAAGGTAACCCCCACTCTGAGGCGTCTCCCCACTTCATCGATGTGAGCGCTAAGAGAGGGCAAAGCTTGAGGGAGAAATGTAACTATCGGTATAGCGGGAGCATATTTGTAGGTATCCCTACCGCTCACTGACCTGTTCAAGTGTAAAGGGTGGAGTCGGGACGGTGGCACTCCGGCAGCGGGCACTTCGCAAGTGGCATCGGGAACCCCCCCCCCCCCCCGCTGAACCATCTTCGTCGGCGTGAGACAACGGGGCGTTAGCTTGGTCGGGATCGGGATCGGGATCGCGAGCTGCCAGGCCGGCAGTTCTCCTCGCAACGGGTCAGGCCGACATCATCGACGACAACGGAGCAGCGCATCGGGTGCGCATGCTCATCGACACGGGCTCGGAGCTTACCTTCATTGCGGGTGCCCTCGTGCATCAGCTCCATCTCCACCGGGAAACGTCGGCCATTCCGATCATCGGGATCGGCGGGAACAGTCGGGTCATACGCGCGGGGCGATCAACGCCACTCTAAGGTCGACCCATTCGGGCGATCATGTACAAATAAAGGCACACATTCTCTCCAAGCTAATGCCAGCACTTCCATCATTTTCTCCTCCTCACCTCTCCTTACCGCACCTGCAAAGTCTCCCACTTGCAGATCCAGAGCTTCTCACACCGGGTTCAATCGATCTTATTCTTGGGGCGGATATTTACGGAGAAATAATTCGGGAGCAATTCAAACGGGGGCCTCCTGGCGCGCCCATCGCACGAAACACGATCTTTGGGTGGATCGTCATCGGGCCTTGGGATTCTTCGCACGTTTCTGCAGGTTTAGTCCATCACGCTGCAGTCGATTACGGGTTTCAGGCGCTTCAGGACCTCACGCAATTCTGGGTGCAGGAGGAAATCGTTTCATCGGGTGAATCGAACCTTACGGGAGACGAGTTGGAATGCGAACAGCACTTCCTCTCCACGCATACTCGGGATGCAGACGGGCGGTATGTTGTCGGGTTGCCGATAAAATCCGCTTCGGGTACATTGGGAAGTTCTTTTCAGTCCGCCTTGGCTTGCCTGCATCGGCTTCAACGCAAATTCGACTGAGAGTCTAATTACAAGGGCCTTTACGACGCGTTACTGGGTGAGTACGAGTCAATGGGCCACATGGTGCAAGTTCCGGGGAATTACACTCCAAACGGGTCGGTTTATTACTTGCCACATCACGGGGTACTCACCACCAAGCTGCGCGTTGTCTTCAACGGTTCATGCACTACGGATTCTGGGCCGTCGCTCAACGACATACTACACACGGGCGCGAAACTGCAAAGGGATATTTCGGATGTCTTGCTGTTGTTCCGACGACATCGGGTCGTCTTCGCGACGGACATCGTCAAGATGTTCCGGCAATTTCGGGTTCGGGAACGCGATTGGGACTTACAACGAATCTTGGGGGTGGACGAAAACGGGCGGGTCGTTCCATTCCACCTTACCACTGTAACTTACGGTACTCGGTCGGCACCATTTCTCGCGGGTCGGGTCCTCGAGCAGCTAGTAACTGACGAGGGTGGGAGATATCCTGAAGCCATCGTCCCCCTTACAAAGGGACGATACGTGGACGATATCTACGGCGGGGCCGACACTCCCGCCGAGCTAGTATCGCAAGCCGAGCAGCTAGTTGGGATCACCACAGCGGGCTGCCTGCCCTTGGCAAAAGAGCAATCACCAGGAACTTCTCGCAACGGTCGGGGCAACCTCCGCACCAGAGAGTTCGCGGGAGTTCGAAGCATGCGAAACAAAGGTCCTTGGCCTCTCATGGCTTCCACACACGGACGTTTTCAAACGCATCATTCTATCGGAAATTGCGCAACTTTACGACCCTCTGGGCTTTCTCGCACCGGTAACAATTCGGGCCAAAATTCTCCTACAAAGGCTTTGGCTCGAAAAGTTGGGTTGGGATGACCTGGTGTCAACCGAGGTCAGTAATGCATGGGTCGCGTTTCGTCGGGAGCTAGCGCAACTCGGGACGGTTTCGGTACCGCGCTGGCTTCAGATCGCATCGGGCGCGGCGGTCGAAATACACGAGTTTACTGACGCCTCCCAGCTCGCATTGGCTGCAGTCGTTTACGTTCGGGTTTCGGGTACGGAGAACCGCGCATCGGTCTCCTTAGCCTGCGCAAAAACGAAGGTCGCACCTATCAAGCGGCTTACGATTCCACGCTTGGAGCTAGCAGCAGCCGTGCTGCTAGCTAAGCTGGCACACTATGTGCAACGCATCTTGGGCCTTGATGATTCACGGGTCTACCTATGGACGGACTCCATGGTAACGTTAACCTGGGTTACTTCACATCCTTCACGGTGGAAGGATTTCGTACGGAACCGGGTCGCATTGGCACAGGAGCTCGTGCCACGGGCCCAATGGAGATTTACACCGGGCCGGGACAATCCAGCAGATTGTGCATCACGGGGGCTAACCATCTCACAAATCGCGCGATTCTCTTCTTGGTGGGACGGGCCACCTTGGTTAGCCAAAGACGCAATCCATTGGCCAACTCATCGCACCGGAACGGGGGACGCAACGGCGCTCGAAGAGCGACCAGGTCTGACGCTTGCAGTCGCAACAGCACACGGACCCGTCTTCGATCCTATCACGCGATACTCCACGCTCACACGGGTGTTGCGAATCACAGCATGGCTCTTCAAAGCGATTACAAGCCTGAAAGGAGCAGGGAACGGTACATCGGGATCAGCCCTCACACCGGGAGACCTGGAACACGCACGGCTTTATTGGGTAAAAGCCATTCAGGGAGCATTTTTCACCCCAGAGCTCAAAATACTTGCATCGGGCAATACGCTTCCGAAATCGCATCCGATCACGCGTTTGACGGGGTTTATTGATCATCAAGGAATCCTCAGGGTGGGAGGACGGCTGAAGCATTCAGCCTTACAACCGGAGTGCGAAAACTCAGTCATCCTCCCTCGGGACTCACCACTAACGGAGCTTCTTATCCGGGACGCAAACGCACGCACTTACCACGGCGGAACGCAGCTAACGCTGGCGTATTTGCGGCAGAGCTGCTGGATAATCGGCGCTCCTTCATACTGCGGTGCGTCAAATGCGCGCGCTTTCGGGCACAAAAGGTGCAGCAATTAATGGGTCAGTTGCCAGCATCACGGGTCACGCCATCACGGCTGTTTCGTTTCACGGGGATCGACTACGCGGGGCCTGTTCTTCTTAAGAGCTGGCACGGGCGCGGGAATAAATGCCACACGGGCTGGTTGTGCATTTATGTTTGTTTCACCACCTCTGCACTTCACCTCGAGGTTGTTACAGATTTATCCACGGACGGGTTTCTCGCGGCACTTCGCAGATTCATCGGGAGAAGGGGAGTCCCTCATACGATCCACAGCGATTGCGGGACGAACTTCCAAGGGGCAGCTGCAGAGCTGAAACAACTCTTCACGGCGGGAACGCAGGAGGCCGAGCGCATCCATCACACTGGGGCAACTGACGGGATTAAATGGGCATTCAACCCACCGGGAGCACCTCACATGGGCGGAAAATGGGAGGCCGCAGTAAAATCGGTCAAACATCACCTCCGGCGGACGATTGGAGAGGCGACCTTGACGTTTGAAGAACTTGCAACTCTTCTCACACAAATCGAGGCCGTACTCAACTCTCGTCCGTTGGAACCGCTGTCGGACGACCCAGATGATGTCTCCGCCCTTACACCGGGGCACTTCCTCATCGGGGAGGCTCTCACCTCGGTCCCGGAGCCCTCACTACGGGACGTGCCCACTGGGCGACTGACTCGGTGGCAATGGGTACAAGAACGGGCACAATTTTTCTGGGACCACTAGTCCAAGGGCTACCTACAGCATCTCCAAGGGATTTCGAAATGGCATCATCCGCGGCACGACATCCGGGTCGGCTCGCTGGTCCTCCTGACCAACGAGAATCTACCACCAACGAAATGGGCGTTGGCGCGGGTAACACAACTCCATCCGGGAAATGACGGGCTCACACGGGTGGTCACCATCAAGACGGCGACATCCACCTTCACGAGGCCCATCACCAAACTGGCGCTCCTGCCAGTACCTCATCCGGGATCAATCGACAGCACTGCTGCCGATGGCGGGGAGAATGTTCGGGATTGAGCACGCCTCGGCGGTAGCGTGGCCACAGCTGGGTCTGGACGCTACGCTCCGCCGCGGGCGGCAGCACCTATCGGGCAGGCAACACGCAAGCAGCGTGGAGCGAGCAGCCGGGTGCTCGTTCCCGCTGTCGACACGGGCGTCGCCACCTCCCGGGCACCTTTTCGTTCGGGACTGAGAAGACACTCCGCGCATGCGCGCGGGGCGTCTTCATCGATCGCCATGATCGATTACATCAGTCTGAATCTGGGAGCATCGGAGCGCACACGCACCATCTTTTCTCCAAATTCAATTATTTTCTTTCGGCACACCTTCCCTTTTCATCTGCTTTTCTTCGGCAACCTTGCCATATTTACGGCATTCCTTCATTTGAACGGGTTTTTCGGGAAATAGTTCGGGCTCCTTATCATATTTTCTCCTTGTTTTTCTTCGGGTTCAACGCGCTTCGCCGGGAGCACGTGGGCAGCCATCTTGGCTTCGACTCGAGCGTTCGGGACGCCGGCCTTGCCGAGCCATTCGCATCGGTATAAAACCTCATTATTCGGGCTCTTTGGGCACACCCACCCCTGTACATTCGACGGCTCAACAAATAAAAACCTATTCTTTATATTTTTCCCCGCGCTCTTATTTATTTTTTCCTTACCACCAAACCAGATCCCGCATAAAACAATTGTAGAACTCTTTGGGGGGCTACCAGAACTCTTGCCAGAAATCGAATTTTTATAAAATATTTGTATTTTATATTGTTTATTTATTTTCGTCTTGGCCTAATGGCTTAATTTTTGACCCTATTGAAGAAAGTTTTGGAGGAGAACTGTAGAACTCTTCAGGGGGGTTACCAGAACTTTAGTCAGAAATGGAATTTTCCGAAAATATTTATATTTTTTTTATTGTTTATTTATTTTCGTTTCGGTCAAATAGTTCAATTTTTGACCATATCAAAAAGAGTTTTATAGAAGAATTGTAGAACTCTTTGGGGGTTGACTAGAACTCTTGCCAAAAATTGGCTTATTCAAAAATATTTATATTTTTTACTGCTTATTTATTTTCGTCCCATTTTGATACGGTTAAGAATGACGTTGCTGGCTGTAGGCAAAAATGAATAAAGAATTGAATGATTAAAAATTTTTCAAAACATGATTTCTAGTTGCCCCCTGGTACGAGTTCTACGCTTCTTCCCTACAACCGGTTTTAATCCGTTAAAAAATTTAACAATAAAAAATATAAAAATTTTTGAAAAATTTCATTTCTGGTGAGAGTTCTGGTAGCCCCCTGAAGAGTTCTACAATTCTTCTATGCAACTTATTTTGATACAGTAAAAAATTAAGCCATTAGGCCGAGACGAAAATTAATAAACAATAAAAAATATAAATATTTTTGAAAAATCCAATTTCTAGTGAGAGTTCTGGTGGACCCCTGAAGAGTTCTACAATTCATTGATCAAACTTTTTTTGATACGGTCAAAAATTGAGCTATTAGGCCATGGTGAAAATAAATAAATAATAAAAAAAATATATATTTTTGAAACATTCAATTTTTGGTGAGAGTTCTGGTAGCCCCCCGAAGAGTTCTACAATTCTTCTATAAAACTCATTTTGATACGGTCAAAAATTGAGCTATTAGACGGAGGTGAAAATAAATAAATAATAAAAAATATAAATATTTTAGAAACATTCAATTTCTGGTCAGAGTTCTGGTAGCCCCCCAAAGAGTTCTACGGTTCTTATATACATTTTATTTTGATACGGTCAAAAATGGAGCCCTTAGGCCAAAACGAAAAAAAATAAACAATAAAAAATTCAAATATTTTTGAAAAATTGAATTTCTGGTGAGAGTTCTGGTAGCCTTCCAAACAGTTCTACAACTTTTCTATATAACTCATTTCGATAAGGTAAAAAATTGAGCAATTACGTCGAGACGAAAATAAATAAACAATAAAAATATAAATCTGTTTGAAAAATCCGATTCCTGGCAAGAGTTCTAGTCGCCCTCTAAAGAGTTCTACAATTCTTCTTCAAAGCTCATTTTGATACGGTTAATAGTTGAGCCACTAGAGTTGAGCATCAATGAACTATCATCAAAAAATATAATTTTTGTTAGAAAATTACTTTTTCTTCCAAGAGTTCTTCCAATTAGCCCCCGAAGAGTTCTGGGAATCTTTTTCACGACTTATTTTGATAAGGCAAAAATGCGGCAAATATTTTTGGCAAATTCGATTTCTGGCAAAAGTTCTAGCTGCCCCGCAGGGCGTTTTACAATTCATTCACACAAATCGTTTTGATTCTGTTAAAAACATAATTACTAGACTGTTACGTCCCGAGCGGGAGATTTGAGTGGGATCGGCGAGTGCTCGATTTAGGAGTGGTGCATGAGTTTTATGGTGACCACTTGTGAGTCTTGTTTGAGCCTCACCTGTTTCCCGAACACATTTATTATATTATTGGGTATGCGTGACCCTTTAAAGTGTAGGATCCGGAGTTGGAAAGGGTTTCTCAACTCCAGGAGCGATGTCGGAGATCGTTTAAATAAACACTATGTCGATGAACTGTCGATAAATTGTGAATAATATAATGTTTATTTATTAATCGTTACTTACACTACACTTTGTCTTTACAATTATCTTGTTTTTAGATTGAGGTTCAAATATTTAATTCTGAGTTAGCTGACTGTTTTAGTTTATAAATGAAGAGGATTTCGGACGCGATTGACACTTGGTGATTGTTCAGAGTCTAAATACAAAGATATATTAGAGTCTCGACGATTTGGATTGTTGTAAAGAGTGTTAACGCTTTTGAAGTCCGATGCTGACTGTACTATTCACTAAGTTGTTAGTCTAATTGGAGTTAGAGATGAGGATGCATTTTTGGGGGTAGGATGCTGTAGAGGGGAGTTGTTCTTTACGGTTTTTAGTTTGGATTCGGTAATAGGTCATAAAGTGAATGACCTAATTTGGTGATTGGATGTGAATATAGGGGAGACTTTTCCGGAGATATGATTGGAGGAAAAGTTGCTTGAGATTTCTTAGAATTAAGAGAAGTGCGTTGGGCGGAAATTCTAAGATATGCACGTGATCCACTTGAAATTGGAGCATGCGTTTGGAAAGCGTGAGAAATGTGCCAAATGTTTGGCACATTTCTCACGCTTCGCCTTCGTTAGCCCCCCTTCGTTTTCGAAATCATTTTTAGGCTGTATAAACAATAGAACTATTTTCAAAAAGTATAAAGAACTCCGGAACTATGTGGGGGGCAACTAGAACTCATTTTATTTATTTTTTATCTCCACATCGGGGGGCCAACTCCACACGCATGGTAATTTGTCAACGCTCGTATGAGCTATTATTTGTTTATATCGCGTCTCCGATATAGCTGAGATTTGGCTACCCGTATCTAATAGAGCCATAATGTCGAATTGTGGTCCTTTCAGTAATATATGTGGGCTACGAGCTATTGTCTGGCTTTCTGATTCATTCGGTAAATTCGCTCCTTGTTCGACACCAGATGAAAGGTCGTCGATGAAATCAAAATGATCTGGACGCGCTTTAGGAGCGCTATACAACGCGTCGCTGGTTAGTTTAAATTATTCTGATTTGAGGACCACCTATCGTTTGATTGAGAATTGGAGAATTATAAGTCGATGTTTGCGGAGGAGGAAAACGAACATCGGGCAATTGAAAATTTGGTCTATTTTGATTATAATTCCCATATTGATCATAATAACCTCGATTATTTCCGCGATCGCCTCTGCGATCGTATCCGTCAAATCTCATATTATTATTTCTCCCATAATTTCTTCTACCTCGGCCCTAGTGTTCTCCCCCCTCTATTCTTATTTCGTTTATTCTCGGAGCGTTTTGTTTTGGATGAAAATTATTATTATTTCCCTTATTATCCCACGTTCTTTCTCTTCGAACCACGTCGAGATTACCGAGTGTTTGCGCGATCGCACTTGTATCCGTAAAATTGATCGTCGATAGAGTTTCTCGTACCCAATTCGGAAATTGTTGTACGATATTGTAATTAATCTCGAATTCCGATAATCGAGGAATGAAATATCGAGCGCGAGCTAATTGTTGATAAAAATAATTTTGTAATAAATCACGTTGGGCTTCGTATCGAGACTCCATCCATGTTTTCTTAAACCGTACGCGTATAGGGACGGAATAAAACTCTTCCAAAAACTGTCTTTTAAACTCGTCAAAATTTTCGAATCGTTCTTTTAAATTGAACCAAAGACTCGCTTTTCCTTCAAGGGCGAGCTCAACTATTGACATCTTTCGATTCTCTTTCACATTTTTTGTTTTTATAAATTTCTCCAATTCGTCGAGAAATTCCATCGGATGTTTCTCTATTTCATCTTTAAATATAGGTACCTTAATATCGATATGAATTTGCTGTACGTTACTTATAACCGTTGCGAGTTGTTCAATCCCGCTGACTCCGTTTGTTTGGCCTTGCCCGGCCTCGTCCCGATTAATCCTTTGTTGATCTCGATTACGCTGAGCCTCAAATGCGGTTCTCATTTGCTCGAACTCTTCGCGCTCTCTGTTTAATCGCTCCCACTCAGCCTCCATGCTCCTCTCTTGCGACGATCCGCCCGCTCCTACTACTACTTCATCTCTTAATATTGGCATTTTCTTCACTTTCGATATTTCTGTAAAATTTTTAAAATTAAATTTCTGTTTCGAAACTCTGCCTGATTTTGTTATATACGTTATTTTTTCATCACTTGCCATA
>JBBLXU010001360.1:0-54397 GCA_037893425.1 Campoplex nolae | reverse complement strand
AAAAATCCAAAAAGTCTGGTGCCTTCGTAATCTGAAATTTAAAAAATCCGGAAGGCGAATATTTTAAGTTGGTCGAGCTGCAGTAAGAGTTAATTTTTGTAGCTAATCGGCCAATAACGTTGAAAAAATTCAAAAATGCCGAAAACACTAACTCTGGCCCAATAGTTGAATATTTTCGTACCCAAAAATTTTTTTGGAATAGTTTAGACCAGTACAAAACAAAAAAAATTGAGTCAGGCAAGAAGTTGAGGTATTAATTCAATAGTTTTATTCAATTTTATCAAATGATATGTGAATCTATTTTTTCCAACTCTAGAAAAAGATCCTTCAATGACCAGTGTAACAGCTCCAAATATCGTACGTAAAATCTTATTATATTGGGAATTCATAACTACTAGCTGATCAAGGTCCATTTTTTTAATCGATTGTTCGATATTTGTGACGAAAATTGGTTTTAGGTACCCAAATATGCAACTATTGGGCCAGAGTAAGTTTTTTTCGGCATTTTTTGAATTTTTTCAACGTTATTAGCCGATTAACACACAGAAAAAATCGTACTTCCACTACGGGCGGTAGCTTAAAGTGTTTGGCATATAATCAGCGATTTTTAGGAATTTTTTTCAGAGGGAGGGAAAGTAGACTATTTCAAATCGCGGGCAAAATTGTCACCCGAGTCGCAGGCGAGGGTGACAAGCCCGCGATTTGAGATAGTCTTTTTCACTCCCGTGTAGCGTATACTATTTTTCACCACACCGTCGCGGAAATTTCAACTTTCGCGGAGCGGAAAAGTGAACTTTCCGTGCAGGTGTGGTGAAAACCAATTTTCGTCACAATTTTCGAACAATCGAATAAAAAAATGGACTTTGATCAGCTAGTAGTTACGAATTCCCAATATAATAAGATTTTACGTACAATATTTGGAGCTGTTACACCGGTCATTGAAGGATCTTTTTCTAGAGTTGGAAAAAAATAGATTCACATAACATTTGATAAAATTGAATAAAACTATTGAATTAATACCTCAACTTTTTGCCTGGCTCAATTTTTTTGTTTTGTACTGGTCTGAAATATTCCAAAAAAATTTTTGGGTACGAAAATATTCAACTATTGGGCCAGAGTAAGTGTTTTTCGGCATTTTTTGAATTTTTTCAACAGTATTAGCCGATTAACACACAGTAAAAATTGTACTTCCACTACGGGCGGTAGCTTAAAGTGTTTGGCATATAATCAGCGATTTTTAGAATTTTTTTCAGATTTTTAAAAAGGGGCTTTTTTTGGACTTTTTTGGATTTGTTTGGATTTTTTTTTCAAAAATGGTTCTTCAGAAAAATCTGAAAAAATTCCAGGGTGTTTTTCAGACTTCATATAATCATATAAAAAATAATTAACCAAATCGGCGAGGGTCAGGGAAAAAGTCCGCCGGTTTGACGTGGAATACCTCATATATACACCAAATGAAAAGTAGTGCATGCATGTTTAATTGTAGCAGGAAAAAACAACTAATTTCCTGTGCATGTCAATTTTTTGTATCATTGCAGTTTCATTTGGTACACCCCGCTGGCATGGCAGCAGGCAACGATTGCTGCGTCGTTTTGCTTCGACAGTATCCTATTATTTACCCACCGTCGTCGGACAACACGAATCGAAAGGTAATTATTTATTGAACTTAAAAAAATTTGTTGCGCTAAGTTTGATTATTACAATTGAGAATTGAGGTTTTTTTATTTGCAGTCGCAATTGAAAATCTCCAATTGTCCATTGCAATTGGCCAGCGAAGGCAATGCGGTCGTACTTCCCGCCCTTGAAGCACCAATCGATGAGTCGGTGAGTGTTTTCATTTCATTATTTATGCTATAAAATATATTTCAATAATTATACTTTGTGAACGGAATATTGTAATATTTTTCAGTCGAGTGATGGGACAAAAACCGTCGTGCAGACACTTTCCGAGGATGTGGACGACAAGAGCGAATCAGCGTCGGAGGGCAAGAACGACGGTGCATCAAATAACGACGAGGGCGTTTCGGAGGCATCTTCATCACCTTCATCGGTACAATATCTTTTTTACAATTGTATTATTACATTCCTATAACAAAACTTTTTCACGAAGTTTAACAATATTAATATGTTACAGCTGGCAGATGATGCAACAACTCTTTCAGGAACCGGCGAGAGTACAGATTCACACGACGATGAGCTGACCAACTCGAACGAACTAAAAACCGTCGTGCAGGCACGTTCCGAGGACGTGGACGAGAAGAGCGAATCAGCGTTGGAGGGCAAGAACGACGGTGCATCAAATAACGACGAGTGCGTTTCGGAAGCATCTTCATCACCTTCATCGGTACAATATCTTTTTTACAATTGTATTATTACATTCCTATAACAAAACTTTTTCACGAAGTTTAACAATATTAATATGTTACAGCTGGCAGATGATGTAACAACTCTTTCTGGAACCGGCGAGAGTACAGATTCACACAACGATGAGCTATCCAACTCGAACGAACTGAAAATCGTCGTGCAGACACGTTCCGAGGACGTGGACGAGAAGAGCAAATCGGCGTCGGAGAATAAGAACGACGAGTACGTTTTGGAATTATCTTCATCACCATCATCGGTATATAATGATTACAATATTTTTATTTCATGTCTGTTACATAAAATAATTGTTCTTGCATCAACAAATTTCGATTTCTTTGAACCGTTACTGTTTTATGCATTCCTTTCATGAAGGAACATCCAGAGCAGCCTGTTGCTTTTCCTCTTTCCGAAAAAAACACAAGGAACAACAAAGAATCGGAACGACGAGCGGACGGTGAAGTTACTACGACATCGGTATCGCGCACGAGCACTTTTCATAGAGTATGTCACATGTTTTATTTCATTTATTTTAATCATCACGCCCTTTACAATGTATCGTTGTGTTTTTATATATCAATCCTTATTTTATCATCAGCTTTCACCCATTACGGGAGCTATTCCAAAGATACCACGAGCGGCACCGGAGAGAACGTTCTGTATTCGAACGGACTGCAGTATCCAATTGTTCCATAGCGGTACCTGTGACCACGGATATACGTCTGAAAGGAGTGTACGTGATCCTGCTTCACGGGTAAATAATAACATATATTAACGTGCTCTGCAAATCCTTAACATTCTGTTCGACATCGGTAAAGTGCGGTTCTGGGTTTTAGCAATTTCAAGCCCCGATTGTGCATGTTTTCAATGGGAATTATTACATTTGAAATTATAACTTGTTTAGCCAACTTCACATTTATCCAGTCGCGTTGGCAACGACGATGTGTCACCGCTACAATTCGATGCCACGTCGATAGACCCTCGTCGATCACGTGATTTCATTTGTTGCAATGATTTCAACGCATTTCGAATTTGTGATCATGTTCGGAGGGGAGAACGCCCACCCGTAAGTCTGATCTTAAACATCGAGTGGAGTTTTCCATTTCATTATAAAATACAAAGAACTGTTAATGATTTGGGACAACTCTTTGTTTTTTCTATTCGCAGGCGGATATTTGCTTTCCACGGATACAGTGGGATAAGGAAGGTCTACAATCGGCCGGAGTCAGTCATTTGGAGCGAACGGCGGACGATTTCCAAACTAAACGTTCCCGCCGTCAGACTTTGTTCTTCTGCGATACATTCTTTCAGCGGATACTCCGCATATCGGTATGAACCTTGCTTCAACCTTTACTTTGTTTATATTTGAAATTTCTGTCCGTAATCAGAGAATGTGTACTCTTATCACACTCATGTAATGGAATATTTTATTTGCCTTTCAGACATTAGTCAACGAGATGCACGAGATATTGAGACCGAATTTAACACCTTTGAGGGATCTCTACGGCTCCGATCGTATCCTGATTTTCAATGCACTATTGGTGAGCAAAATATATTTTTAACTTTCTGCCAACGACGTCGATATACAAGTTTTCCTTCTATTTATATAATAAAAATTTGTAAACGACGCTTTCATTTGCAGACGATGGTTAAGAACAGCTCCAACCCACAACTTTTTCAAACTCTTGAATCATCTTTCGAACGTCCCGATAGAAGTAAGAATTGTCATGGGCGCTGTTTGAATTGTTTGAGTTTGGGGCACGACCGGATTAATTGCACGGAGGCTCATGCGCCTTACAAATTTTGTTACAATTGCGGTACAAGGGGCGTTACAACCTCCGATTGCTCAACGTGCTGTATTTGGTTTTTCGCTCAACGCTACTATGGACGTTCGTTAACGGATTTAGATCGGGTCTTTCTCATGACATCTTTGTTGACAACTGTCATTTTGTCCTTGCAGACGTCCGGAAACTAATGGAACCCGAGGCAATTCTCAATTATCTTTCCATTCTCGATCGTTGTTATTCCGCGTTACTGTTTATATTCATTTCCTAAGATTACAATCATCGGGATTACGCAACAAATTTTTGTTTCTAAACATTTCGGCGGCTACATGGTTCTGTATTCAAATGACATTCATTAATTTAATCAAAAATTCGTAAATTCTAAATTTTTTGTAACAATCTTCGTCGAATGCAATATCTTAACGATGTACTTTCACGATGAAAAGCAAAAAATTTCATTTCTTCGTCGCCGATTATTATTTATTTTTCTTTTTCGCGAATAACACATGTTATCACAATAGTAATCGTTTCACATTTTCTATTTCATTTCGACCGTTAATTAACACAGATTTGTTACTATTCACTACCTCAACTGTGTACATTTATTTGCTTTACCATCGATGTATTACGAATTTCTCATCTTGAACATTATAAGCTACATCGATCTACCAATTTATAACGTCGCGATGATTACCATTGACGAATGCGATGAACTTACATTGTCAAAACATTGATTACAAAAATAAATACCATTTCCATTTTCTATTAAACAATTCGTTCGCTTCTTTAACTTATGATTTGTTTCGTTGTATAATTGTCTATCGATTTTTCAGTCGTAGCGATTTGTCGTCGACGCGCGTTTTGATGAATATTGTGAGATTTGTTGATATACCTCTCGTTTCAACCGTCAATAAGTCGTGCAAGTGTTCTTTCATAAATGACTATATTTTGCAATATGTATACGTACACGATTATTATATATTGCTCTTTCTTCATGCACCTTCTTCATTACATATGCGGCAAGCACACGCGGTCTTTCTCTTTAATTACTTTTTTATGTATGCTGCATGATGCTGAATGATATTAAAATTGAGGTTTACTTTCACAGCATTCCGAAGTTAATGAAAAAATTTTGCATAATAAAGGCATTCACTTTCCATAATTTTTTAACAATTTTTACGTATGAATTTCATAGCGAGCAAAAAAAACTTCATTACATATTACTTTTTTTGAATTTAAAATATTAATTGGTCTGATACATTTTGTATGTATAACGAGTTTTTGACACACATTTCATTTTAGATTTTGAAGTACCTTATCTTTGACTGTTGTATAATTCTTTTTTTTTTTGCGAAACACGCGGCTAGCGATCGATCTTACTTATCGTGTACACGCATTCATAATATGCGTGCATCTATATTGTCACGCGGCGTATTGGGATTATATATATGCGCGTATTGAAACCTATATTCATATTACACGTGCTGCCGCATATATGTATGCCAAAAACTGAACCGAAATGAAAATTAACGAAATATTGGTAATTGTTCGTCGCGGTCCACTATTTACAACAGTTTTTTTTAAACATTTATCCCGCGTTAATATTTTTATTTTCTCTCAATTTTCTTGCGTCCTCCTTTTGATACTTGCGTACATATAATATACAGTATATTTCCGCTTTACTATTTGACTTCATCAGTGTGGCATATATACGTGTGGCGTTGTCGTCGAGTGTGTATTCTCCAACGAATTTTCGTTTATTCATGGTGATTTTTGCGTCCTAATTTCTCGAGCCCTTGTTTTTGATACATTTAAAATTTTTGCTATATTTCATTCATCGTCGCGGAGTCATATTTTTGTCGCTTCTACATATATTCTGCTGCTGTGCGCTCACTTCATTACTAAATTTTTGCGTGTGCATTCGTCGGATTCGTAAGCACAATCAACACGAGTGTTTGTTGCTTCGTTCCGAAAAGTATATTTATACAAACGGCGTTCGCAACGCCCCCCCCCCCTTTCATTTCTACATACGCGAACGTGCGATATAAATTACGAAAAATACGTATATATGTAAGATTCACGAGATAAAAAAGTTCGACATACAGTTTTATACTATCAATAAGCAGACTATACGAGTCTATGCGAGGAGAAAGGAGTTATAGCTGCGTCGTGTTTCTATCGTCGCGTCATCAGGAAGGTCAATATGTTTATTTTCGCTTTATTTCAATATTTTTCATAACGTTCTATATCTCTTATTTTTTTCGTGAAAATTTGTTCGATATATATTTCAGCTTCGCATTCACGCCGTTGTCGCGCGTGCGCTCGAGATTTATTATCGTCTTCATATACGCGCGCATTATTCCCTCTGCTGTATTATTCTCACGTTATTTTGCTTTGTACACTCATCTCAGGAGTGCACTCGCCGTGCGACGCGTTGAATTTATTGTTTTCCCCTGCAATTCGACCTTTTTTTTCCCTCTTATTTTCGTGCATGAAAACAAGTGTCGCGTGTGTGCTTCTCCATACAGTGTCGTTCACATATTTTTCTCACGTCGTATTTATGATTCGTAACCTATATTTACACCACTGCTGCTACGGTTTCTTAAGACAAAAGTGAGCGACGAAAGTATTCGGACAGGAGAACGTTATGTTCAAACAAATTTACTTTGTACTAATACTTTCATCGCTCACTGCATATGTATCTTTATTTGGCGAGAGTATTATTACATCAATCTATTTTATTTCCGCCTTATTTTATAAATTAATTCCGAATTGTTCTGTTACAGGATAATAAGCCCTGTCGTGCGATGTCGTACCAAGCAGCACTCATAGCGACTTGCATATCGGTCGAACACATTCAGTACAAAGTCATGTACCATCGGCATCATACGCAATTATGCAATAGTGATTCGAACAAGTATTTTATTTGCCCACCGCATTTATCGTTTTTCAATTGTCGAACATTGGGCCGTGATATAACAATGGACAAGTTGGCGTACCAAGTCGTTGGTGTGGAGATGACAGCAGTTTACGTATATAATGAATCGCAGTCTTCGATATCTGAGCAAGATATGATTAAACGGGTCAGTTGGATCTCTCAATATACTTAATTAAAATGAGTACATGCATGTATAATCGCAGTGGTATAGGGAATTGTAAAAAGTTCATGCGTTGAATGTTTGTTTTTACAAAACCGATGTTGAATCAGCGTCGCTTTTTCTCTGCATGTCCATGTTTTTTTATCATCCCAGCTTCGTTTAACCCACCCTGCGGGCATTGTCTCACCCATCGATAACTGCATCGTTATGTTTCCACACCATCCTGGAGTTCCCACATCGTTGGTGCACAACGTCGATGAGCAGGTAAGTAATCTATTGGACTGAAAATTTTTTATTCAACTGAATTCAGTAATACAATTGACAATTGTGATCTTTTTCCTTACAGCCGCAATTAGTTTCGAAGCAGGAGCATAACGACGGTGAACGAAGTAACGAGGCCGTTCCGAATCCATCATTGTCGTCATCACCTTCATTGGTATTTAATTATTTTCAAGATTCTACCGATTGTGCTTATATCTTTATGTGTATTATACAATAATAGATTGTTCTTATTGTTTCTTTAGCCGATTTTGCATTCGTCGAAACAACAGACGTCCGCAGATGGTCGTTTCGAGCGAACGGTGAACGAAATCCCGAGGAAAAATTTACAGAAGATTAATTACTTCATTTGCCACAAATTTTGCAAGTGCGTATTTAGCGAACCGGTACATCTTAGCTTGAATATTATGTTTTTTTGTAAAATTTGCTACAGCAGTCCGATAATTTCTATGTACAGCATTCATGTAACCGAATTTTATATTTCATTGGCAGGTATTAGCGGCCGAGCTGCGCGACAGATTGCATACTGCAGGGAACAGGATGTACAAAAACAATTTGAGCGATGCCTTCCGCTCCGACCCCGAAGAGATTGTAAACGCATTGCTGGTAATTTCCACAAATTTAAATTATATTTGAATCACTTAGACAGCTGTGGGTCCGAAGATTTATGTTTCTTGTTACATCCCGTCTTCGAAATATTCATTTGCAACGTCGACTTTGTTATGTGCAGGAGATGTTGGAAAATGCCACAGATCGATTGCAACGATTGGTCGATTCATTTTTCGATCGTACCGGGCAATCGAAGACATTCGAGGGATATTGCTATCAATGTCTTTTGTATAAACATAAAATGTCAAATTGTCCTCAAGCACCGTTGACATTATGCAACAACTGCAGCACAAAGGGTTTTGCCGCTCGCAATTGCTTAACATGTTCGCATTGGAATCTTCAACGCGAGTATTACAAACTAGTGAACAGCAACGACGACAACACATTCCTCATCGTATCGATATTGCAGGCAACGATTACAACAATGAAAACGTCCAGAGAAGATTAAACCGGTGACAAATTGTTAAAACATTTCGTTCAGTATATATTACATTTATTAATCCTTACGTAATTAAGTATCGTATCCACAACGTCGAAATGAAATTATTAAAATTTGAAAATTTTTTGATACATTCAAAAACGACGTCGCTGTTCAATTTCGCGAGAGAATCGAAATTTTACAAATGAATAAATCATTTTTCTAAATTTATACATATGCCAAATTATTTATAGCATAAACCCCGTGCGTTTTCCTGCGTCTACTATCAGCTAACACTTTATCGGTTTTTGCAACACTTTTTTTATGCCACTATCGCTATCTTGTGTTTGCAATGTTCAATACACTTTTATAATTATATATTTTAATTCGGTTTCGGTCGACCCCCGATCGGCCGATTAGCTTGCAAAACGATTGTGTTGTACATGCGACAGAAAATTTCGTAAAACATACCGCTATTTATCATAGTTAACCGTAACAAATTTTTATCCATTTTTTTCTTACCTTCATTCCCCATGATGAATTGTGACAGCACCATCTTTTGTTCGCGTACGAAATCGTCGCTGTTAAATGAATAGGCTCATAACTCTGAATGGAAAATGTAGTTATATAGAAATGGAGGTTTCCTTAAAAAACATATTCGGGGTATATTTGCAAAAAGTATTAGAATTGTTAAAAATATCGGTACAGTTTTGAGAACAATTTCATTCCTTCATGGATTAATTCAATACGTTCATGTCGAATGAGCTGAATCATAGACATATTCACCCCTGGTTGAAGACATTTTGGGTTATGAGTTGATAAAACACTCGTTGAAAACTTCAGAAGATTTGGAAACTGAAAACTTGGTGACAGATCCAGATATATCTTGAACTCTCGGGATGTTTGTGCGAAAATTTTTTTTGCTGAAATATATAAGACTCGTGCAAATAAGTTATTTCAATATGCTTCGACGTGGGTGCGCATATATGCTGTTATATTGTTTCGCGGCTATTAATGTATTCAAGATATTATTTGCTTTCAATTATTATTATAATGAAATGATACAACAATATAGTAGCGACATTTGGTTTCTTCACGCCTATTTGTTTATTTCCACATCGAGAACAGTTACGGTTATTTTTTTTATATAATCGCATGCAAAATGTAAATTTCCGAGAATAATCTGTATTCCCTGTCATAGATAAACGTCTGCAGCGCAATTGTAGTTTATTTTTGGAAAACGGGAATACGCTAATGATCGCTTACTATATATCGGATTGTTATGAGAATAGAGACTTGTTGATTGCTATTTACCGGATACCTTCAAACTGAATGAATATGAGGGGTCATCGACATTCGGACAAGTCGATCGACATTTCAGACCGCGCGGATTGAAAGAAGTGGACGCTCACAATGTCGAGAGAAAAATGATTCCTCGGTCAGTGCTCGACGGTCTTTCATACAGCGTAAGATGGTGAGGAGCAGGGGTGATGCATATCATATGTTGTCTTTGCTGCATCTCCCGCACGTGCCGAGCACGCCCGGCTGGCTAGAACTCAACCCCCCTGTAAAGAAGATGGCACACCACTCGCTTTCCGCTGACGTATCCCTTGGAGGTCAGTGGCGAACGCTGTAACAATCGTTTCACGAGCGTCAAAGTGTCACATTAAGAATAAAACATAATTGGGGGTATATAGTACTACCGCTCTTATGCCAACCAAAATATGAAACGACAATGCATTTTCAGGATTTTATATTTTGAAAAAATGAGGCTAGTTCGCAATTCAAAAGGAACAAAGTAAGATAATACCCCAATTTTATGAAATCTATATCAATGAAAAAAATTAACGGTGAGGCGTATTAGTTTTCTTCCCGCTGTTTTGCCGCAATTTCAGAATAAATTAATGCAACCGTTCGAAACCTTCAACCACAAATTACAATCATAAAAATATTGAGAAATTAATTAGTTGACATTTTTTCTATTAGATAAATGAAGCAACTCGGTTGCCGATACTGTTATGTCTCGAAAACTAAAGATGTAAATTTACACACCAAGAGTTAACTTCAGTTGTATCAGCGCTGTTCTTTTTTTTACAAATGAAATTTTTGGTACATTAGTAATAACGATTCTCTGTTGATATTGTTTTCAATTGCCTATCTTTGAACCGTTCATAATGTTTTGAGGGAATGTCAATAACCGTCCGCTATCTAGGCGGTATATAATTGATGCCTCATAAAAATGATATCACTTACAATTTTTATAGATTTTGTTGGGGTGTATACGAGCGGAGCTTTGCCCAATACTAGTATCTGCAATCAATGAGCGAATGTTTAAAATCGCTTTTTTTTGTTAATATATTGTGAAAACTGTGAAAAAATTCTATTTGGACATTGGTAACAAGCTCGACGTTAGTTGTTTTTTTCATGGCACCGCCCACTTTTTTCTTGCACCCCCTGATCAAGGTCTGCAGGTGTAAACGGCATTTATGAATTCATAAAAATCCGTTTTTTAAGTGGACAAAATTTTCACCTTCCATGGTCGAGATTAGAATACCCATGGCCGGCGGTCGGTAAAGTAATTTTTTTAAATTATTATTCCTGCGAATATCGATGAGGGTTTTCACGACCCCGTCCCATAACTCTCTTTCCTGCGAATTCCCTTAAATAAATGTCCAACTACTCACAGTAAGGAGTTTCGGTACAAAAAGGAAAATATTGAGAAATTAATCAAATTTGGTGATAATGTTTTTCAACATCGAGTACGAAAACAAAAATTAAGATGATCTATCAGTTGGGTGAGTGCGAGAGAGATATAGCTGCAAAATAGCTGCATGGTTTATACTCGGGCGTCCTTCATTTTTTGAGAAAAATAAAAGTCACACCTTGTTCCCCGATGTAAAGAGAATAAATAGCGTGCATAACTCATATTTTCCTCCAAATATCAAGCTACAGTCGGAATAAACCGTGTACAGCAGGTTTTTTACCGACCGAACAACTGATAGATCATCTTAAGTAATATTTGGAATCCAATGTTGTCGGCCCACCGTGCGTCTGCTGTGCATAAATATGATTATAGTTCTCTTTCTCGCCTGCTTCCGCGGCGCATCTATCACGCAATATAGATATATATATATATATATATCTGCGTCTATTTGCGTTTGTAGGTGAAGAAACAACACTATACATTTTTTCTTTCGTAAAATAACCGACGTGTGTGTGCGCGCGCTAGATATATTAACCTTTGTAGTAGTGTGTAAAGGATTGAATTGAGAAACGACATTGAACACGCATCAAGAAAATATATAGAAGCGCTGCGAAACATCAAAATGTTTAAAAATAATTTGGATATACTGAATATAAGACTGCCTAACATCGAATTTTCCTCGGATGAGGTTCTTGACGACGAAGAGAGAAGAGTTTCAGAAGCTTGTGACGTCATGCTAAACGCTTTCAAACGTAAGAGCACCCTTCGTTTCATTTGTATGAACTTTATTGCCGTGAAAAAGGTTATATGTCGCTTTTATTGTGTCTGTGCAAAAACACAAGCGCCTTACACATCTTTGGAATAAAAGTTTCGGTCACTCTGTTATATACACTTCCTGCGATTAGATCATTTTATACTACTGGAATCATTTTAAATGAAGTGTGTGCGTGTGTGTGAATCTCGGCATGTCGATATGAAGCTTCAGGTATAATAGTTTTTCAACGAAATATATGAGAGCGTGTTTATTTAATACTGAACAAATCATTCTCTGCATAAATTGTTGAACAAAAAATATTGAATGATTTTGCAAGAGTTATCACCGAATGTACAAAATGGTTCGATCAGAAAAGCGATATAATATTATTTTCAGGAGCACAACAACGAATTCGAATGATGAGAGAAGCGTACAAAAAATTGGAATCCATAACAATGGACTTGCTTCATAAATATGGGAACAAGGGTACGTCGTCGAAGACTGAGGCTGGAATACCGATTGTGGACAGAAACACCATTGATTTTTCGGCAGTGCTGGCACAATGTAATCGCTGCCGACAAAAACAGTTCGATCCAATGAATAAAGAACAAAATGAAAAAATTCAAATTCCGGACTCAACGAGGGAGAATGAACGGTCAATTTGGACTCCGAATATACAGGTGGAAACAGATGTATCTGAGAAGAAGGTCGACGCAACGACGTGTTTGAAAAACGTGGAAAACCTTTGCATTTCAAATGCAAGTAATATCGAAGAAAATATAACTTCTCCTTCACTGTTTAGCGACGACGAAGATAACGATGTTTTCATTCAGTCGTCCCAGCAGGAGTTATTTCCGGACAATTTCGCGCCGTACACATATGTTAATGACTCATTCTCAAGAACCGACGAAGAAGACAATGTTGCAAAGATTGAAGAAAAAATTTTCATTTTCGACAACCCGAAAACTAGTTTGACCTTTGAAGATTCCGGAGACGGGACTTTTCGTGGACGGATCGAAAATGATGATGTGCAGCACAACAAACTGCCTTTGGCTGGCTGCTCGAGAGACACAAATCCACGTGGAACTTCCGTAAAAGCTGAAACTTCCAGAAGCACGAGTAACAACCACGCCGAAAATACGAATCTTATGTGAGCAATACATTTATCTCTCTCCTGTATTCTGAGTTGCTTGTCAATAACCAACGTTTCGACTAAATTGAGTACTCGCATTTGTCTCCGCGTCAAACAGCCACCGTCGAGAAAAAAAAAATAGTCCGCAATATGCTCGCCGAGAAAATGTACAGCGACACGTGGCAAAAAAATGCAAATTGAGACGTTGAGACTGCGTACAATGCGAAAAGTAAAGACATTTATTTTAATTATTGTAAAAAAAATATTAAAACGATATTCAATGCTAAACTTTCGTCGTTCTACTTTTTTCAGTACTACGCAAATTTCGACTTGTCGGATAAGGAAATTTTAAAACGATGTTACGAGTGTTCTTGTAACAAATCAATTTTAAATCAACGATATTTAACTCTGGCAGGTTTATGGAACCCGGAGTTCACGGATACTGCCCATTCCTCGGATATCAGTGATTAATTAATTAATTAATAATAAACGGAATCCATGACGAATGAACTTGATCAATTGTACCACCAAAACCGAATGATATAGCAAAAAAATGTTATGTTTGTGTTACAAAGATTGCTACTTTTATTTTCCGGATTACCAAACATAAAATAGAGCGTGATGAGAGAAACGACGTTGTTTGCACTGTATTCTGTGATGGTTATTCAAATTCCGAAAATTCTACTACGGTTGCGACGACGCTTATCGATCGTGGTCGGCGGACTAATTTTTTGATTATACAATGTTATTAGATCGAGAAGGAAAGTCTGTATAATAAACAACTTGACACGAATGACGGAACTGTTCAAATGTTGAAGAAATAGTGCAATAAATTCGTGAATATGTGTGGATGAATGAGTGTGGATTCGAACTGTACGAAGTATCGTGATATCATAAAATCTATTCTAATACGAGTGAAATAATGGTTCTCGTATTCTTTTCTTTATTAATTGGTGATTTCCGGCGCTTGCGATGAAAAGGTTTTATCTTAAAAACCAAATGGTTTCAGTCATCTCCGCAGTATGAAGCAAATGTTGAACGTACTCCCACACAGCACTTCGAACACATATGGACATATTTCTTCTGACGTATTCACTCCGTTTCAACATTTTGCGTCTCGCTCCGATTTCGTTGCTCGACGTTCCGTGGTTAAACTGAAACTCGATTATGTTACGCAGCGTTCGGCTGCAAACAATGAGAATAATGATTATAAATTAAATGCATTGCAGAAATGTTAAATACAAAATCATCGAATGAAAATTGAAAAAGATCCGGTAAAAACAACGACGTAACAACTGATTTGTAAATCTGAGAAAATACCTTCTTCTGTTGTATACGAGAGGACCCTTTCTCGCTTTTTGCCTTTTCGTCGTCAACGAATTCGGATAATAGTGATCCGGTATCTTCCGGCTGTAATAGAAATTCCAAATAACACTCTGCGATTATTAATTTGATGTATATAATTATATATTTTTTATGCGGATCCAACGATGGCATTTGTAAAGAATATGGAAATTTTATTACGATGTTATTGCTTGAATATTATCTTTTTACCGTTTCTCTCGAGTTTGTTGGCGATTTGTTGACCATCGTCGTTGTTTGTCGAACGATGTCTTCGAGTTGATCAGTCGAAGAGCCTTCTTCATAACGAGACGATTTCCTAACAAAGCCGGACTTTTATCTCTGGGGCTTATCTTGTCGTCTTGCAGTATTGATTCGTCAAGATTTTCCTCCCAATAATTCACTAGTGTATTGAAAGACGCGTTCGTTTCGTCCGTAGCTGCTGCAACGGTTGATGATCTTTTTTCAGACATTGCTTGTTCCAACGAACATGTAGAATTGACCTTCGCATATAAACAGAATAATCAAGTCATTAAATCTTGGAAGTTTCTACATTTGTTTTAATAAACGACGATCATGTATAATAAATATATGTATTTATATTTATATAAATAGAATGAACCTTTCTAGCATAAGCAAAAATTTCGACACTCATCGCAGATTGCAGGAATGCTTTTTCGGAGCGCGAAGCACTGACGTTTAAATGTTTCATTTTGAATACGCCGGTAAAATAACAGGTTCCACGAGCTTCGTTTATTTGTAGGTAGCGTTTCTTTGATATACTTGTAAAACTGATTTTAGTTATGTCATTTTAAAAACAACCGCTACTGTATATATTCGATGAACGCTTCTCCTGCTCCGTTTCACGCGCATGCGTCGTGTTCAAACGTTGTAAGCGAGAATCCGAGTTAAGCAGGTCATCGCATTTCATCGTGAAACTTCGTTCCCCTTCGCCATTTGGACGTCCCCTCGACATTGTCGCGCTATATACGTATTCCGTTTAGTTGCTTCTGTACTACCGCCGTGTCTTAAGGACACTCGCTGCCACAAATATATATATATATATATATTCGCATCCGTATTACGAAACCCCTGCTACGAACTTTCATTACTCGATCCGTTCAGAATCTTCATCTCATCGCGAACGAATAGTTCTTTATTTTTCGTCGATGTTTGTAGTGACATGTGTATTATTCTTAAAACTCAATCGTCTTCTCGTTTCGAAGCATTCAATCGTCAAACTACTCTAAAAAATACGCCAGGTACGACGCGTTGGAGTTCCTCATTCGTTTCAATATGGCAACCAGACGTGGTATATGCTCCGTTATATCGGGATCGTATTTTGGAAAAGTGGTGAGTAATCGATTGTATTTCTTTCCAAGCTGCAAAGTTTATTATTCGCAAAATATTTTCGTCGGCCTATATTTTATTGCAGTTGAAACGGTTTTTCAGTTGAAAAAAAAATCAATTACACCTGTACAATATATACCATTGCCACGTACGCGGACCTCCAATTATACTTTTCATATAAAAGACGCTGCGGAGTTTGCAACGTTGGTATCAAACGATATGGTATAACAAAATTGTAAGAATGTACTACTTTTTTTCTCCGTTCAACTTGCAATTCGTAGTTTTTCAAATGTAAATCAATGATTTCTTAAACGAAAAAATTGCCGAATAAAATTTTTTTTTTTTTCGTTCATTTCGTTACACTACAACATGGCAAACATAAGCGTGATCTTTTTCTGTGCGGTTGCTGGAGCAATCTTTACCATGTTTATCGACTTAATTCATATAAAACAATTATATCAATGTACACATCGAGTTCCCACAATGATATATGTGATGCAACGTTTTGCTGCGTACGTAACCGCACATGTCGTTCAACGAGAAATATACCGACTTGTTCTTGTTATCGACCCTCTCAGAATCCAATTCAGACTGATGACTATGCTTTATGGTTACCTTCGATTTCTGATTATTAATCTCCGGTGAATTGAACTGAATGATAGAATCATTGTCGAAATCGTTTCTTTTCATCATTTGTTGTTCGCGGCCTGCCGCTGATGCACCGCAGGTGCTTAATTGTGCCTGCGACTCCTGCAGCGGCAACAAGCCCTCCTCCCCAGACACTATTGGTATAGAAATGAATAGCATACATATAAAAAAAATGTCTGTTACATTTTCATCGACGCAGTTTTCACTAAATTCAATACAATCTGAAATGCGTACTCTTCGGTTAGATATAAAAATAGAAAATTGTGTTTATCAAAGTGTCTTACCTGCGCGTATATTAATAATTCTTCCGTAAATATTTCGACCAGCATCCGTTTCTCCGATTTTTGCCACCAAATACGCGTCGTTTTCACTGCTGAGCGGTTTCAGTATATGCTTATTGAGGCATTCCATCGTACATTGCAAGAATTCATCGTTGCTTATTATTCCGTCATGTCCGTATGATATGGATGCGGCGGGCAAAATTAATTTTTCGCCATTACTTTGGAAAGTAATTTCATAAACAATTTCGTCCCGTTGTTCATTCGAACGGAATACGCCATGGGTCGAAGTCATTTTTTGTAGGTTATATCTGCGAAATATTTAAATGCAGAGTATATTTAGATAGATATGAAAAATACACGAAAGAGAGTATCAATATTTCGTATGTATTTCGGGCGACGAAATGACCGGCGACAGTATTTTTTATGAAAACTGATATTTGTACAGAAACGGTATCAGCAACTTACGTATTCGCGACGAGAAATATAAGATATGATTGTTTATTATGAAAACCTCACATATGCAAAATGGCGTCGTGCGCGCGCCGAACGAATAACCGTTGAAGTGCGGGCGTTGCGTCGCAGCAGCAGGCTCTGCTATAATTTTCCCGCGAATACATAATAATAAAGAACCGCGTGTTTGATGACGACATGCTGATTCAAAAACATCACAACGCGATATGTCGCGGCTCGATCGTCCTTCATCTCCCGCGCCGCGCGACAGAAATTCGATATACATGCAAAATACCATTGTTTCTTATTCAAATACGGCAACGATTTTATAACCAAAATATGTGGCAATAATTGCAAGATATACGTGTGCGAGGCATATATATTCGATGTAAATATTAACAATAAATGGAAATACACATACTTGTCGTCCTGATTGTATGTTTCATTTAACAAATATATTTCTTAATGAAATGAATAAGAAATGAAATTTATTTTTTCTTACAAAATTATTGAATGTCACATTTGTTTCGTCGTGGCATAGCGAATTTAGGTTGTTGTATATGAAATGAGAATGTTGTAAATATATAATGGCGATTTTATAAATCAAGTTAGAATTAATCATTGAAGCTGCGGATGTATCAGAACGAAAAAAAATGCTTCAACAGAAATTATCATTTTTGTAACGCCGCGAGACGAACCAGCGTTTTTTAGTTTATTTTTCATTACATACAGTCTTAACTTCAACTTTTGGTCTGCTGTATATACAGTTGCAAAGAAATTTCGTTTTATAAAAGCAAAAAAAATTATATGAACGGCGAACAGAAATCAAAACTTTTAGCGTTTAGACGCAACGGTTTTCGCGCTTGGTTTTCGATTACTCATAACTCGCTGACGTAAACACTTGATTTGGTTGCATAAAACTCGTTTATACGCATTTACATCGACCATGGTATCCATCGAAAGTTTTCTACCACGAACGTTCAAATATTCCGCCATACCTGTGAACATAAAAAATTAGTTTTGTTTTAAATAATCGAAGTTTTTATTATTGGTATATATGGCGGAGCGCAAAAATGTAATTGAGAAAACGTTTAAGAAATTAATACTAACGTTTGATTGCTGTGATATGTTCGAATGGAAAGTGTATATAGTCACTGTTATTTGAAGCAACTACTCGCATAACGAGTTTGGATCTCGTTTCACGATTTGGCCACAAAGAGGCGAGTAAGGCACCGATTCTAGCTCCAATGTTTTCTGATAACTTGGCAATTTTAAGACAACTGTATTCCCATCGCTGTCCGAACATTTGAATCGTGTTGTCATCTCCCTCCGGTTTTGCCAATTCCTCCGTTACTTCATTTTCTTTCTCGCTATCAATGCTTTCCTCATTATTGTTACGCGAAGGTGCAATAACTGTTTTCACAGCGTTTAACTGCGAAAAACGGGAATTATATGATAATAAATATTATGTACAGCACAACTGTTCATTGGAGAATCGTTGACATGACAGTGTGATTGGCCCGTAAAAATAAAAAAGATATTTTTTATAAAAAAGATTAAAACCTTTCTCTGAAGCAATGCTTTTTCAGCTGTCAAGCATTTATTTTTTAATTTCAGCGACTGCACCATCTTCTTATACCGGCGAGACGTTCTGCAATGACATTTCTCTTCCGACGATGACTGCTATGCAAAGTAATATAATCGATAATAAAATAACGTATTCAATATGTCAGATGCTAATAATGTACTCGAAGCTTGTGTGAGTTTTTGGAAAATGGCTGCAGCACTAACATCGGCATCACTTTGCGGTGTCGATGTAACCAGATTGAGGGGTTTCTTTTGTCCTTTTTTCGGACGTCTTGATATTGATACGGGAGAATCATTGTCCGCAAAATTGTAGGGATCTGGAATGCTCTCCGACTGCTATAATGAAAAATGAAGAGTATCACATTATGGAATAATAATACCGACGGCAGTACGTCCATTTGTTTGAGATATGAGAAAAATTACATCGGTTAATTTTGTGTATGCAACGTGTGTGCAGCGTTTCTCAACACACTAATAAATACATGTGGCTCGAATATTATATCGTTTACCGTATTTTTCGATGTACTCGGCAGCTGCTTGTCCACCATTTTTTCATTTGACCGCGTTGTTTCAATACTCTTTTTTTTTTTTAAATCAGGGGTTTGCAGTCCCTTTTCAGCGACGACGTTCTTCTTTTTCATTCGGCCCGCCTTAAAAAAACGTATAAAAATAATGAATATGTATATTTTGATTACAAATTAGAATTCTGGGAACAATGTTCCATTGTATTAATTTTATATGAATTTCATATAGAGTCGTTAGAAATTGGAGCTTACGTGATGATCATAATTGTCGTCGGACGACGACGACGCGTTCTGATCGACATTTGGACCAGGATTGTGGTCTTCATGGTCCTCTCGCCGAAATAATGCTTTTTTATTCGATTGTCTTTTCTGTAACGCATTATACTTAAGAATCTCGACCTCTTTTTTGCGTTTATCCATTTGCGGTGCAGTGTGATTATGCGACTCGATGGTATTTGCGAAATCTTTATAGCCAGCATCATCTTTCCCGCGTTTATCCGTTTTCGGCGTAGTCTGATTATGCGAGTCGATGGTATTATCGTGATCTTTATTGCCAGCAACATCTTTCCGGCGTTTATCCATGTTCGGCGTAGTTTGATTTTGTGAGTCGATTGTATTATCGAAATCTTTATCGCCAGCAACATCGTTCGCCGGCTTTTCGGACTGAACAAAAGAATATTGTTTGAAACATTTTCAATTTCTTTCAAAATTTAATGCTAAAAAACGCCCAAAAATGGAGATATATATATATATATATATCTCCATTTTTGGGCGTTTTTAATTTAATTTAATTTAATTTAATTTAATTTAATTTAATGCTAAAAAACGCCCAAAAATGGAGATATATATATATATATATATCTCCATTTTTGGGCGTTTTTTAGCATTAAATTTTGAAAGAAATTGAAAATGTTTCAAACAATATTCTTTTGTTCAGTCCGAAAAGCCGGCGAACGATGTTGCTGGCGATAAAGATTTAGATAATACAATCGACTCACAAAATCAAACGGAGAGTAAAACGTACCTCGGTGTTTGACAGCGATCGGCGACGCAATTTTTTCGGAACCGGCCCGTAATCGGTCTCATTCCTCCACGAAATTACGGAACTCGTTTCTAATGTATTTCCGATTTTCTCTGCCTGGTCGTTGTATTCGTATTGAGATGTCGAAGGGGTTTCACCACAACCAGACGACTTTGCAGGAATTTTATCGGTGATATTTTTCAATCCGTCATGTTTCGATTCGGCGCAATTTTTCTCATCCTGACAGTCTGCTACCGATATGGAAGGCGCGTTCGATTTGGCAGTAGCTACTGCAGTTGGTGACCTGCTTTTAATGTTCCCTTCTTCCAAAACCAATTTCTCATCCACCTAGGTGCGCACGTATCAGAAACAAAAATGTAGAAGGAAATGTAGTTTGGTTCGTCAATTCATTTCAATTAACGTACGACGTTGCTGTATGAAACAAATATATATACCTTTTCCTTGTAAAACGCATCTTGGACGCTATTCGCCGATGCCATGAGAACTTTACGTCGTGCTTGTAACACATGCTTCTGAAAAAAAAATATGGTAAACATATATTATTTCGACAGAATATAGAAGGATGGTATATATTGAGTGTATGAGATATTTCTTGATATATATCAATCAATCGATTTCGTTAATGAACATTACCGACTCTTTTTTGCTGTCGCGTTTCTCATTTACCACCGCTGATGGATTCGGCACCTCTTGTTTTTCCGTATTGCGTTTAGCCTTTATTGCTTCCGGGCTATACTTGATGATAGAGGAATCATTGAAATGTTTTTTTTTCATAAGCCGTCGTGGGCGTCCAATCGCTGCTGATGGACTACCTGTGAACGTATGAAAAATTTGTAACATTTCTTATATATTGTCATTGTACCGTTTTCGACCACATAATGTAATATACATATGGTCTTAAATTGGTTTTTCATTGTTAGTAACAAGTGAGAATTAAGAAAAACGTGTTAACCTCCGCATGAAAGTACAACTACTTTTTCGTATGCATTTCGCTCATCACCGTCCTGTTTGTCCATTAGCGTCACCAGTGACACGGTATTTTGAGGATTCCGTACGTAATCGGCAATAAATGCGCTCGTGCATGGCACTAATTCCCCGTTTTTGTTCGAAACATACCATAGAGACGAAATATGCACCGATTTTTCCTGTCTGTTACTTTTGCATAAAACTTTGAAATATTGAGAGGATTCTTTGCCCGTTATTGTTTCAACGTCTGTTGTTGGTTCGTTATTGGACGCTTCGTCATCAGCAGACAATGACGACAACGACGACGACATTGTTTCACAAAAGTTATTACTGTCTATCGTCGTTGAAACGTGCGCACGCTCGCATATATAGGTTGGAATGGACCAGGCTCGATCTTTTTTGCCGAATTTTTTTATTACAAAAAGAACCTTGATAGCGGGTATATATTAATATATATATAAGCACTTCAATTGTTTGTTCGACACACACGATAAACGACCGGCACGCGACACACACACGCGGCGTGTGTATTTATTCTAATTCAAAGTCGTTCACAATGAAAAATTGGCGTTATCGTTGCGAGCGTAGGGCGACCCGATATAAGATACGATTATTATGTATGTCTGAATATGGAACGAAACCTTAATGCGAAACAGGTGGCGCGTGCCCGCGTAGCGATGTATATACAAGAGCGCGTATGGACAAAGATATGTCGAAAAGCAAAAACAAAACACGCTCGCGCCGGCACAAGAGTACGATGATCGCTTCAAATATACATATATATATATATACTGAAAATTATGTAGCGCCACGTACAGCATAAGCCCCGTAATTACTTCCCGCCCAATTTTTTTATGTACCATCATACATCACAACGACGCGTCCTTTATTTTCCCGCCGCGCGCCAAAAATTGACACATAACCATTATATTTGTGGTTTGATTGTACAGAGATCACTTTCGCATTTCTTGTATTTATATTCGCAACCGCATTTATTACGACGAAATAAGGAAAAAGTTATGTATATTATTTGAAAAGAAAATAACAAGAAAAACTGAAAATACCTTCCGCGCGAACGATTTCTGCCTCACGACACTCGCCGCTTTCTGCGCTAAAAATAAATTCACCGGTGTATTATATTTATGAGCAATTATTGCATTTTCGTTTTGCGGAATTTTCTAAGCATATATACATTCGACGCATATATGATAATCAACGTATTTTAATAAATTTACCCACGGTATATATTCCGTTTATTGAATCGGTTTATTTGTTATAAGCATATAATGATATAAATGAAATAATGACATATCTTATAATGGAGCACGAATACGCGGTATTCGACGACCTTGCATGTAATAATTATATTACTTTTTTGACGTGGCATGATATTCTTTCAATCACGTGATAAAAATATTCGACATCAAACAACAAAAAATGATCACACACGCCTCGTCTGATTACATTATCAAAGTCTTAAAATAATACAACAACGTTGATATAATTGTTCCGTAACAAATGTCTCCATGTTGTATGCTTTAGATTGTCTATTACTTATTTTATCGTCCGATCACGCATTCTGGACGCCCCAATGTACTTAAACTTCGTCGGTGCATGTGTCTTGAATCAATTCCCATACGTAAACATTTTTTACCTGAAAACATTTTTTCACGGTGAGACACAATTAATTATTTTTTAACATTATTTCCTTTCTATACATTCGTAATAAAAATGAATTAAACTGAATATATTGCCATTTAAAAAATTTTTATTTCATAAAATTCATTCGTCGTAGCTTGTACCTTCGTATCGTAGGGAACGATTTTTCTTTCCTTCCTGCTTCAACTATTGTTCTTCCGGTGATTCACATGTGTCGTTTCCTGATGGCGGTGACCTTGCCACGATGTAATCCGATAATACAGTACGGATTCTCCGGGATCTTCGCAGTTGAAAATCTCTCATTCGATCCTCATCTGAACTATTTGTCACTGCGACAGTAGAAGTACTGCATGTCCTTCTCAATCTCGTAGAAGCCTTTTAAGAAAAAATATTCTCCGCTTATGTTCCCAAAAAATGTAATATAATACTGGAATCGTAACAAATATTTTTCTCCTACTAACAGATGAACGACGACGGCGTTGAACCCCTGAAGCCACGTAATCATAATCATCTGCCACCGGGTTATCACTCGCAGTGTCCTGAAACCGTTCGCAACACAATTTCGCAGGTAAGTCAAATGTATTGTCGTTCGCCGAACCGCTGTTGGTGAACCAAACGGTTATAACAACATGTTCCATTGAATTTTTTCATAACGTCGGATATATGTAACCTATGTGTTGCAAATATGTCAAGATACAATAACTAACGTTTTCATTTTCATCGTTTCGTCTGGAATGAACGGAACGAACCAAATCGGCATATAATCTCATAGATGATCTGACCTCACGACTACGCAGACGTTCAAGCTCTATAAATGTGCGAGATAATGACACCACCGAATAATATGCGGTCAACGCAATTTGCTCATCATCATCTCGTTGAAAAGTCCTGGTGGACGACCGCCTAGTTGATGATCGTCGCTGTCCTTGCCGTCTGCTGCTGCTGCTCCTCATCCGTCCCTCATCGTCATCGTGCTGCTGCAGATGCAGCGATGATACAACGTCTTGAACGTTATCTTCGCCGGCACCCATATTTTCTTAAGAATTCAAGTTTTAGAACGTTTAAAACCTGTCCAAAAAACGTGTGTTTTATAATAATATAACAATCAGAAAAAATTACAATGTACGATGCACAGAATATTTCTTATATGAACATTTATTTCAATATATATTATAAACATAACCTTGTTTTTCTCGTCGTCGCACGCCGCGCACACACAGCACACGCTTTATATATATCCTCCGCTATTTATATCACCAAACACTCTTTAAGAAAACACACGCTTTGATTATTGTCATGTAACGCGGTATATGTATGCATATACACGTAATTGATAATATTTAAGTATAGTGCAATGAAATATTCAAATAGTAAGATCGAAACGCGAATGCATACGCTGCGTAATAAGCATCACAAAAGCGCGCGCGGACATGCATGCACGTGTTTACTGCTGTGGTGTGTGCGTGATGCGTGAGCGAGCGACGCGACGGCTGATCAGGTGTTCCGAAACAGCGAAATACGAGAGCAGCGCCGCGGTGCATGCGTGCGCAAATGTACGAAAAAGATCGTCGCAATAACGTGATTTTATTCGATAAATTTTTACAAGTAAAATAATGTGATTCTTTCGACGACAAATTAAATATTGAATTTCCGTTGCCTAAGCTATTATTATTGAGTCATCGATGTTTTTCTATCGCGCGCGCATGTGTGATGACAATTTTTAAAACATATATATGAATAACGTATTACAAAAAGACGTTATTCGTTCGAAAATATTCTCGACTTCCGGTCAGTATATACGCAACGACATCATTATTGTGACACATATGTGCTGGCCGCGATATAAATTGCAGATATTGGCTATCGGGGATTCGAAACCGCGACGTGTTGAATGTTGGACCATTTCGTTTGGTGTCATATTTGTAATATCATACAAAATACTTAATCGTCCAGTGTATTTTCAACGGGTTTTATTAGCCGGGCGTCGCGTGGCTTCGCTCATTTATATATATATACATATATATACGACCGTTATAGGTTATTACGATACCGACGTGTAATCTCAAGGTAATAATTATCATTTTCGGTTTTTGCTTCCGTGATTTTTATTTATCAAATGAGTGCCTATGTATGACTCGATGATTGTTCGCGTGTGCGGTTGCGTTGATATATTAAAATATACAAGAATTTTTTGAGGTTAGATTTCATCGAGATTTTTGAACTGGATTGTGTTTCGCTTTTGGCTCTCACGCGTCGCTCGTCGTCTATTCGATTTTGTTCTCAAATCATTAAACGCAACTGTGCAAGTAGAAACAATTGATATAAGCGCGATATATGATAACGTACTTGTATTTTATACTGTCAAAATATCAGTAGATACCGCGAGAAAACCGCAACAAAAAGTATGGGGGATGAGGATAAATCGAAAAATTGTACTAAAATTGGTATGAGGTATAACCGAATGCAGACTGAATTCAAAACGAGAAAAGCCTTCAAGAGAAAGGTGAAGGAATTTGAGAAAAATTTCACAGATCGTTTTGGAAGATGTCCGGAAGCCGATGAAATACCACACTTCACATGCAAGCCGGTAAGGAAAATATAAAGAAAATTGCATTAATATTGAAAACAGCATGTTATGAAAAGAGGTGATATATATATACAAGTCCGATACGGAGATGCGTTTCTTAATGGAAAATTGATTCGCATAGTTATACGTAAATGATATTAAAAAAATTTATATAACAAAACAGTCGCAAGTTGATAAGAATAATCAACAGCCAACGAGCTCTGGGAAGAGGAAGTCAAGTGGAAGGGAAACACCTTTTGAAATGAGTCATCGATTCCACAGCAGCAGCGAGAGTTCGATCAACAAAGACAACTCAAACATGGAAGAAGCTGACGGATGCGGTGAATCTCAAGGTAAGCAGTAAAGAAATGGAATGGCATAATTATAAGAAAATCAACGACGTTGAAATGGCAATAACTGTAATGAAAGCATGGAACGATAAGGTTCAACATGAAAAAGCTCTTATCGGTTAAGGCGATGAAATAAATTCTTCTCAAAATTATACCGACGCTGGACCGGATGACAATATACATAATATCAGCGAAGGGAATAACAGGGAGGGAAATGAAATGGAGACATCGCAATCATTGTCTATGGATGTTGAAGGAACAATTCCAGACGACCATGAAATGACAAGGGACCGAAGAACGCTGGTAAGAAAAAGTAATGAAAAGCATACAAATGTAAGATTTTAAATTAAAAAATGTTATTTGGAAACAGTTACAGGGAAATGAAAATGATCAAATGCCAACGACGAGCTCTGCCTTCTCTTTCGACTACAAGGAGTCAAGAGAGAACGAATCTTTTCTTCAATTGAATGAATCATCTTCTGGATTTAATCATGGATCACGCAACGACGACGGATTGATTGACGCTGACGACTCAAACGTGCAACAAGACAACGACGGATGCAGTCGATCTCGAGGCAAGTAACGAAAGAGAATGAAATTGACATTTTCAAAACGATAACGACAAAATAAATTGAAGGCGAGGGACCGATTGAACATAAAAAAGTATGTTAAAGTGCGAAAGTTCGCGCGCGAGGACCACGCGATGATAAAAGTCGATGCAACCATGACGTCAGGTCCGCCCATGTCGCGGTAGCCAGTCTCGACAGTGGGTACAACCGTTTTGCACAAACATTAGGGTATTCGAACAGCTCCGCGAAATGTGGCGGCGTGTTATAAGACAGGCAACGATTTATATATATGCGATGATCACTCGCCGAAATCCAATAGCTCATTCTTAATTATTGATTCGCATCGACCGACATAAACTATGTAATAAAAGAATCCTTAATAGATTTTTGTAACGTTAAATATTCAAGAAGCATTTCGCCGAAAAACCATTCCAGCATTCTTCGCATAATACTGCAGTATTCGAAAAGCAGTTTGAAAAATCGAGTCGAAAGAAAAGTAGATATATCTGAGGAGAATTAAAGATACATAACAAGTTATTCGATCGAACTAAAAACTTCGATCGAACTAATTGTAGCAAATTTATAATACAGATATCGGACGGATTGAGAATGTGTCGGACACCACCGACGAGGAAAATGTTGACTGGAATAACATTGAAATAGCCGGATTGGACGACGACGACGACGACGACGGTGGCGGTGGCGACGACGACGACGACGGTGGCGGTGGCGACGACGACGACGACGGTGGCGGTAGCGACGACGACGACGTCGGTGGCGGTGGCGACGACGACGACGACGGTGGCGGTGGCGACGACGACGACGACGACGACGACGACGACGACGGCGACGACGACGACGGCGACGACGACCCAGCATTTAATATTCCTCAAAATGAAATACTGACAACTCGACAAAATATAAGGTGGAGAGATGTCGTCACTATGATCGTTGCAGCGGCATTGCGATTCAAATTGTGTTTCGAAGCATTGTTGACGATTTTAGGTATTATTAAGTTTATAATGAACGGAAACAGAATACCGAATACGAGAAAAGCTTTATGGAATTGTTTGGATAGACCGGAACAAAATTTCCAAACGAGGAACATATATTGCAAACGTTGTCTGCAGACAACAGGCAAAGGAAAAAGACCTACGATAGAGTGTTGTTGCGGAATATCAGGCCCAAACAAGTCTTTGAAGAATACTTCATTCTACATAAATCTAAACTTGACTGGACAATTGAAGAGAATCTTTTCTATACCGAATATAATACAACTTCTAAGGTACCGCTACGATCGAAAGAAAAAACGTATAAACGCGATGGAAGATATCTACGATGGTAAATTGTATAAAAAGTTGAGCCAACCCGGATACTTTTTACACTCAGAATTTAATTATTCGTTTACGATGAATACAGATGGTCTTCAAGTAGCTAAATCATCGGGTGAATCCGCATGGCCTGTGTTGTTGACGATAAATGAATTTTCCCCGCACATGCGTAAACGATACATGATTTTGGCTGGAATTTATGTCGGCGGATGTGAACCGAATTTTAATTCGTACTTGGCTAATCGATGAATTACAGTTTTTCAATGATACTGGTATAAAATGGAAGCCGAATGGCATAGACAGCGTGAGAAGCAAATTCGTAACAACGACTTGTGTAACAGATTCTGTGGCTAGATACGAAATTTTGAATATGAAAAGTTTTCACGGTATTTACGGATGCACGTTTTGTTACGCGAAAGGTGAAAAACGACAGACGACTCGTGGCAATATTAGAATATATAAAGTGAAAAATTTTCGATATCGTAGAGACCACGAAATGCGGATACATATGCGCTCAGCGATGACGACAAATGAACCAAAATACGGTATTAAGGGACAAACGATTCTGCAAGCGCTCCCAATATTCAACCTACGGAAATCCATGGTAGTCGACGGAATGCATAATGCTTATCTCAGTGTTTCTAAAAAATTGACGGAATTGATTTTTGATAGCCCAAGTACATGTCCGTGGTATGCTGGAACACCTGCCAACTTAGCATTAATAAACGAACGTTTGCGAAAAATACGAACGCCGAGTAGGATTGCAAGAAAACCAAGAAACGTATTCTGTTACAAAAAGTGGAAAGCCTCGGAATGGCGTAATTGGATATTGTATTACGCCGTACCCTGTTTGAAGGATATCATTCCCGACGAATATTGGCTGCTCTTTTGCAAACTATCTGAGGCACTTCATATCTTGAACGGCGATTCATTGATGCAAGAAAAACTTGACCGGGCCAAGGCATTGATAGAAGAGTTTGTTCGGGAATATGAGAGATTGTTCGGAACCGACAATATGACATACAATCTGCACATTCTCCGACACCTTTGTGATACGGTCGGAAATTGGGGCCCGATATGGTGTAACAGCGCTTTTATTTACGAGAGTTACAATAAGAAAATTGCAGACTCATTGCATAGTCCAACCGGTCGACCGTTGCAAATCATGAACAAATACTTATTGAACGATCATATGCGGTGCGTCATCAACGATCCGACGATTGTAGACGAAACAAGAGCAAAAGTTATCGGGATTATCAACACAGGCAGAAAAGCGGCGTTTCGCATTAAAGGAACCAGGGAAGAATTTGAAAACTTCGAAAGTTTAGGTCTGACCGTATCGAGAAGACCAAACCAATGGGAACGTCGTCTCTTAACTTCGGCTGGACTAACCTGCAGAGGCACGATGGATGTCTTCAAAAAATGTATAATGAACGGGAATGTATACAGTTGTGGTAACGCCGAGCGCAATGATACACGTGATTCCAACAAAAATGTAAACACGAGAGATAATCGTTTCGCCGAAATATTTTTGATTGTCAAATTTCTTAACGACGAGGGACGAACAATCGTTGGAATGTTCGTTACATTCTACAAGACTGTACGTGTGTTGGAAGAAGCCAAGCACATAAAATTATTAATTCGGTCGGATGAAAAAGGCTTCGTAATAGACGACGATTTGATGACCCCGGCTATAATAATGAATTTGACAGGGGAATCTACGTATGGTGTAAGAATCACGAATGTTTGGGAAACTGACTGAAATATGAGGAATTAACAGCGCCGTAATTGTTGAAAAATGTTGTATATTATTCTGAAAATTATAATACACGAATTGTTGAGAATTTTATATGCAGCATAGCGGAGAAGGGATGGTAGAAAAAACTAAGTTTTCGAGGGTTGCGCGGTTAAATATTTAATCGGTTTTCTCTATCCGCTCTCCGATATGACTGCAACTGTTGCATGAATTCAGCATGAATGTTTGTAAATTTTTGTAATGAAAAAATATGTAAAAACATTGTACCCCCACCTAGCATGATTCCAAGAGCTAAAGAATATTGAATGTAATAGCTCTTGGAACGATTCACCAATCCTAAACTTCCCAACTTTTTTTGCCGTTCCCATCCCGAAATCATCCTTAATGTATCGTTACCCATTGTGCCGATACCCGTAATTATGGGTGTCACCGCTAAATATGGGTATCGATACCTCGAGCCAATGTGCTCGGGAAAGTATCGACACCGCTAATTATGGGTATCGATACGCACAGGAGCCGACCAAGAGATACCATCGATACCTGTTCTGCCAGGTATCGATACCCACAGGAGCCGACCAAGAGATACCATCGATACCTGTTCTGCCAGGTATCGATACGCACAGGAGCCGACGCGAGACACCATCGATACCTGTTCTGCCAGGTATCGATACGCACAGGAGCCGACCAATGGTAGGTATCGATACTGTTTTTTAAGGGTTGAATTTCGCCCAACGATACCATACCGTCGATACCCTTAACGGAGGGTATCGCGAACAGTCAGGGTGCATACGGATGAGGACATAAATGGACCAAACTGAATAACGAAAAAGACGACAGCTTGTTAGATAACGATGACACAGCAAAATCCAACTAGCACACATTTATTTTCATTTTTTATTCGAATTTATCAATATACATACAATAATATCAAGTTCCCAAAATAACATTTCTGATTTGAATAAGTTGTAGGTTAACGAGAACCTATATTTTTCGCGGCTCGGTAATCAAAACACTTTATAAATATTTTTTACAGACGTGTAGCACACATTTATTTCGATTTTTTATTCGAATTCATCAATGTTTATATAATGATTACGTGTTCTCAAAATAAAATTTCTAATTCGAAATTATAGGTTAACCTATAGATTTCTCGCGGCTGGGTAATTAAATCGCTTGATAAATATTTTTCACGAACGTATAATTTTATCCTATAAATTTAAGCTTAACACTTAATCGTACACTGAACTACGAAATAACTTCAAACTCGCACATCCCGCACTGTTTATGAGACACTGATGAAACTTTTTAAAATATGAGGAGGGCTTCACTTCTGAATTCGAGTGCTGTTGACACCGTCGTAAAGTTAGCCCCAGGGACATGAGGCCTTTGATAGTATAATATATATATGGGTGTCGTCAGAATCAACCAATCAGAAACTCGAGAGACACTTTCAGCCGGCTTTGGTGTTGTATACAGACACGTCTGATTCTTGAATGTGTAGGTAACTTTTGCGTGATTTTGAGCCCGTGCAAAGTGTTTTCTCAGCATTTACGTCACCGATCGTGCTAAATTTGGGCTCATTCGAAAGATAATTTCTGAATGAATCTCCAGTTCAATTTTCAAGGCCCCAAACGACTTGTGAGCTTCGAAAACGAACAAAATGATGTGCCAATTTTACCCCTACCACCGCAAAAAGTTTTGTTTCGAGAAAGTATAGTCTCGGCGAGCCTCATCGGGCCAGCAGACGACAAAGCTGTCAATGTACTTGGCCCGAGACTCTACCGAGTCTCTTGATAAGAAAAAATCCAAAAAATTACCCCATTTTATTGAAAATTCTAAAAATCCTGAGATTTCCTAAGATTTTCAAAATCCGGCTGCAATCCTGAGAAGAGCCCAAAAATCCTGAAATCTCCGGACATATCCTGACGTATGGTAACCTACGCATACCCAATAATATAATAAATGTGTTCGGGAAACAGGTAAGGCTCAAAAAAGACTCACCAGTGACTATCATAAAAACTTGTACGCCACTCCTAAATCGAGTACTTGCCGATCCCACTCAAATCTCCCGCTCGGGACGTAACAACTAAGGCCGCGATCCGAATTGTGCGAATAGCGCTCAAACGAACCCGATATGTATATACTCGCCGGGTTACGCTATACGCTTTGTACGCTTTGAGCACAATTCGGACCGCGGCCTAAATGGTTCACTAATTCTCGGGGCTCTTACAAAATATTCTCTCCATGTACTTGGCCATGCATGCTTCAGTAGATCCTCTATTTAGTAACTTTTTGTAAAGGTGCAACCCAACTTTTTGCGATGATTGATTTGTTAATATTTAATTTTTTTTGTGAGCTGTTGGGATGATTAAATAAATAAATTACATCATTTTTTTCAAAGGCTCTGAAAATGTACTTGTATCAACTTTTCTACAGCACGCTGGCGTGCTGTTTTTTGGGGTTTCAACAAAGCTGAATGTGCGAAATCTCATTCTTGCCTCAAAAATTTCTTATCCTTTCTCCTAAAACCAGGACTTCACGAAACTCCACTAACAAAGCGGAAGCTGGTTACGCGTGAACGCGTGATTCTGCAGCTTAACTGCCCGCTAAACTGATACTACCCGTATACACGTTCTATTCAACTTTGAATACCATGCGTAGAGATATCCCCGAACATTTTTATGCAATTTTAATATTACAAATAATCGTTTTAATATCTGGGATACTTTTTTTATTTTACGAAAAAAATATACATACATCATACAACATTCTAAATTCGGCATGAGTATTTATCATACACGTGAATAAGACATTGAAAGCTAAGTTGATCTTATTCCTATATTATATATATACATCAGGTTTGATGTATGCATATGCCCTTGTATGTGTTTCCAACATCAAAATATTCCGTTCGTCATACTTAGCTCGGTAGTATTCAGCAGGCATCTAAACAATATTTTAGCAAACCAATGAGCATTATTCATTGCCTTATTAATATTTTTGACAATTTTTTTCATTTTACTGAATCCTTTATTATTCGTTTGAAGAACAACGCAATCATAATGTTCTGATAATTCTCATCATGTTTTATTCTTGTATTTCAGAATCTCTGATAGCCCGAGGTTTTTCTTGGGAAGGAAAATCATCTTTGGAATTGACCGAGTGAAAAAAATTGCAGATCCACTCTTCTTACGGAGAAAACCGTACAAATTCTTATCTGTACGGAGAGGGTCATCCGTCGACCACCCATCTCACCACCATTTTTCTTCATGAATAGGTTCGTGAATTTTTTCGTGCACAGGTACTGGTACGGGCACGTGAACCTTCTCGACGTGGTGAACCGGATAAGGTACAGGTACATGAACTTTTTCGACATGGTGCACAGGAACGTGAACAGGTACATGAACCTTCTCAACGTGATGAACTGGATATGAAACTTTCTTTACGTGATGATGATGAACCGTATGAACGTGATAGGGTACGTGAATTCGGACGTGATGGCTGCAATTAACATGATTTTATATTTTTAGTTACTCATTCATGGACGTTTTTTATTTTCATTTCATTTTGTGACTATTGGGTTTTAAAAACGTCCTGAAAAAACTAATACTTATTACGCAAAAAAAATGCTTCATGAATATTCAATACTAACTCAGTTTTCATTACAAATTGAATGCTATTAAGCGTGTAAAAGGACTTACATCGATCAAAAAATAAAAAATAGATTTCATATTGCCATAAAATTATGACTACTACGAAGGTTCAACGGCGGATAGTAATCGTTTTATCGTGTGAAACAATAGTCGAAAAATAGAATTGCTTCCATTTTTTATATTTGATACGTGTACATCTGTGCATATGCAAAGTATATATTACATGATTATTTTCTTCGCATCGCATAATACTTTTGTATAATCTTTTCGACTTACGTTGATTGAACAATGTTGTCAACATGTACATTATTACTCAGTAAATAAATTTTTTGCCTCGATCTCTGTTATTTTTCGTAGTTCTACCATCAATTATGAATCTTGCAATCTCATCAATTCGAAGCACACTGCATGTACATCGTTAAGTTTATTTTACTCACTGTCCATGTCCACCTGGAGTGGGTGCACCAATTACTTGAGCTGCCAGACATCCGAATACCACAAACTGAAATGCAACAAGTTTTCTATCATTATTCGTGCATATTTACTTATTTATTTATGAAAATACGAATTTAGTTTATTGAGTGCTTCATCAAGTGTATATGTGATATTATGTTAGATATTTTCAAATTTCACTGCTCGCACCAGCCAAAACGGTTACTAAAGTACATAAACATAAGGTAGTACATGAAACCCACAGCCTATGAGTTAACTCTAAAGGTTGCTCTCAAAGGAATGAATTTTCCTAAATTAACGGGAGGGTTTGGATCAGTTGCAGTATTTTTTTTGTCCGACTTAATATTACTCCGGAAAATTTGAAACTCATTGCGTGTCTTCCTCATCATTATAGGTATTCTAGAAAAAAAATGAGATTCTTAATGGTGGAAATTTTGTCCGAAACATTCGTCTAACATTTGTTTCTTCAATACAAAATTAAAATAAATCGAAATAATCCGATGAGTGGCTATTCTCATGTATTCACTGAGCGTGTGATATAGCGCGCAGCACTATAAAGAAAATTCTTTTTAGTGAGGATCAAAGAGTAGGAGAATGTTATTCGTTTTTGTGGGCTCACTCCAAATTAGCGCCACACAACAGGAGCAGGGAGACTTTTTATCGTTTTTTAGCCGTGCCAACTGTAAGGCAGCAGTTATTTGAAGAAGAAAATCGTCCAATGGTACAAACATAGACTCTCGATCGATATTACGTCAAGACTTATTTTTAATTGACAATGTTGCATTTTAAATTCTTGGGAATCAACTGCTGTCAAAATTACAAGTTTTGAATTTTGTCTTTTTCCAAATGCGGGTATTGAAATTAACTTCGCGGGAAAGTGCAGAAGTAACATCGACCGAAGTAAACATTTTTTGGCAAAAGTATGGGGACGCTAGTTCAAATTTTTTGACGCACTAAAAGTTGGATAGCTCAAACAAAAAAAAAGATATCCCAATTTTCCAAACGGCATTTTAAAGGAGACACAAGTAGCTTCAATTTGCGCCTTGATAAAACCTTTTTCAATTTTTTTTCAGTCCGGTATATTATTTTGAAGTTGGCCGTTTTTCAACCTTTTTTTGGCCCTTGAAAATCGCGCGCACGGTTCGTAGAAAAATTTTCCAATGATATTCACCATGAAAAACGTAAAGGAGGGAGTACTAGCATTCATTTTGTTTTTTAAAAAGTTGCGTACGATTTTTTTTCACTGCGTTATCCCATTTTTTTGCGAAAAAATAGCGTTATTAAAAAGTACGGTGTATCGTCAAAACTATGAGATTTTGGCGAAATTGTCAAGAAAGTAAAAATATGTATTTGATCATTCTGTAGTTGCTAGAATTTTTTTAGAATTTTTCGTGGAGAATTTTCGAAAATCAATTTTCGTCCAAATGCTGACTTTTTAAATTACTTTAACTCGGGAATTGAAGGGTGCGTGGAAAAATGTTAAGAGGAAAATTTTCTTGTTTTTCACTGTAGTAATCATTAGAATTTTTTCAGAAATTTCTTTCGAAATTTTTTCCAAACCTTCGTTGTCAGAATTGTACTTCTCTTCTTCTTCTCTACTTATATTTTTTCCTTACTTAAGGATATTGGCTACACACAACAATGTTGCCATGTTAAAAGCATAGGAAAATTTGAAATGATTAGAATTTAATGAAATTTGGTGAGCATATTCTTTTGGATTAAATATGAATATACAAATTTTTAAGATTTTTTTTCTACATAGTTTTCGAGTAATTTAACACTAGATTTTACATCCGTAAGCATAGAATTCTGATATATATAGGTATATTCTTTTGCATATTGTAAACTCCATTATTCGACAACTATGTAGACGAAAAATTTAAGAAAATTTGTGTCATTGCATTTGATGCTAAAGAATGTTCATTAAATTTTATTAATTTCTTATCATATTGTCGTATGTAGCCACCCTCCTTAAAAAAAAAGTTGAGAAACTCGTATGAATGAAATAAGAGATATAATTTCTGATATCAACTTTTTTTTCAAGTAAGGAGAAAATATAAGTAGAGAAGAAAAAGAGAAGTGCAATTCTGACAATGAGGGTTTGGAAAAAAATTCCGAAAGAAATTTCTGAAAAAATTCCAATGACTACTACAGTGAAAAACAAGAAAATTTTCCCTCCTAACATTTTTCTATGCACCCTATAATTCCCGAGTTAAAGCGATTTAAACAGCAGCATTTGGACGAAAATTGATTTTCAAAAAATCTCCACGAAAAATTCTAAAAAAAATCTAGCGACTACAGAATGATCAAATAAATATTTTTGACACTCGTGCTCGGAAAAGTCCCTTTTTGGTTACAAATTTTCAAGCGTAAAGTGGCAGTTTTCGTCACTTTTATGATTGTAAACGAAAAGTTACTTTTCGTTTACAACAGCTGACTTTATAGTTACGCCGTAGGGTTCGTTTCTCCGCCACCGTTTGGAAGGTGGCGCGGTAGTTACACTTTGGCCAATCCGGTGTCGTTATTTCCCTTACTACCTACCTAGCTAAAAACATCGGTCATTCGTCTCAAGTGAGTGCATCAGCCATACGGCAGCCATTACGTATTCACCGTTCATCGCGTTACGAGAGGAGAAAGCGTTAGGAGAATTTTTTTTTTTTAAAGAAGAAAGAAAAGCAGAAATGTCGGGCGATGAAATTTCTGATTCACAATATGCGAATCCTGGAACCCCGCCCGATTTGCAAAAAACGTACAATCAATCGAAAAGAAATTTGCTTCCCACCAAATCGGGGGACCTTTACACAAAGGCTTATGATAATTTTGTCAAATGGCAAAAAGAACGAAAAACAAATTCGACTTCAGTTCGTGTGCTATTGTCATACTTCAGTGAAATGTCGGAGACGCGTGCACCATCAACATTGTGGAGTGAGTACAGCAAATTGAAGAGTACCATCAAAATCCATCAAGGAGTCGATATTGGTACCTACGGTGAATTAATTGCACTCCTGAAAAAAAAATCCAAAGGGTATGAGACTAAGAAGGCTCCCGCCTTAACTGGACTTCAGGTGGAGGATTTTTTGCTTAATGCAGATGACACACAGTACTTGTTTGAAAAGGTATGTTTCTGTTATAAACTTGATTTATCTGAAAACATCATAGTCGTATAAATTTTTTTAATTTTAATAAGCAATAGAAAAATATGTTTTTCATTTGTTTAACACCCACGTGTTTTTTGGTTAGGTGGCACTGACTCTTGGAATTTTGGGCGCTTGCAGAAGAGAGGAGTTGACGAATATGCGAACAGTCGATTTCGAAACTTACTACTCAGACAGAGACCGAGAGAAGAAAAATTCCATGTTACTCGTTCGAATTCCATTCTCGAAAAATGGAGAGGCCAGGTCCTTCGTGGTAAAAGGCGGATTTTACCAGATCGTACAACGCTACACAAAACTTCGTCCAAGCAATGTTCCCCACCAACGATATTTCATAAATTACCAAAATGGTAAATGCACGAAGCAAGCTATTGGTATCAATAAAATGGGAAAAGTACCCTTTATTATTGCTCAATTCTTGGGACTACCAAATCCTGAACGTTATACGAGTCATACCATTCGTCACACTGGAGCCTCTCTGTTTGTTGAGGGCGGGGGTAATATGGAAGATTTGAAAAGACTTGGTGGATGGAAGAGCAGTACTGCAGCTACAGGATACGTCACTCACTCAAAATCCAGTAAAGAAAAAATCTGTGAAAAAATCACAAGTGCAATAATCTTGCCTAACACAAGTATTGAATCGAATCCAACTGGATCTTCAGCCACAACACTTCCGACGAAGACTTCGGCTGGTTCTAACTCTGGACTGACTCTATCCAAATCATCCTCGGTAGCATCACCCATGGAGGCCATTGCTGGCTCGAACTCAAGGAACGTATCACTGGCGAAGCAAGTAGTAGGTGTGTCTGATAAAGAGAACGTTGTACCGATTGAAGATCAGACAGCTCGTCCGGGATTCACGTTGAACATCAATGATTGCACAAACTGCACCTTCCATATTGTGGAAAAAAAAATCCTCAAGCTAACTGCAGAAAAAAACTTTCTCTTAGAAAAGAGGAGAGCCGGTTTAATTCCTTAAAAGTTTAAAGTCATTAATGTTCTATTCTCATGTTAAAGAAAAAGTATGATTCCAGACAAATCGATTTTATTGCATCGTTAGTTTTTTAGAAATATTTCGAAAACTAAGCAAGATAGAGCAATTTTGTTTTTATGCCTTTTTTTAGCTAAAAAAATTCTCTACAAAAAAAGGGCTGAGACAAAATCACCCTATCTCGTTTCGTTTCCAAGTTATTCTCAAAAAAATGATGATGCAATAAAAACGATTTGACTGAAAACTTCAGATTCTTCATAAACAAAGAGTTTATCCATTTTTTAAAAGAAAAAGCCACGATTAACCATATTTATTTTTGTATTTCTTTCTTAGAAGTGGCCAAAGAAATAGTTTTTTTTTTCTTTCTTAGAAGTGGCCAAAGAAATAGTTTTTTTTTTTCTTAGAAGTGGCCGAAGAAATAGATTTTTTCCTTTCTTAGAAGTGACCAAAGAAATACTTTTTTTTCTTTCTTTGAAGTGGCCAAAGAAATAGTTTTTTTTCTTTTTTAGAAGTTGGCCGAAAAAATCTTCTATTTTTTTCTTTCTCAGGAGACGGCCGAAAAAATCGTTTATGTTTTTTTAAGAGTTTATCTTTATGTTGTTGAAGAGTTTTAAGAAAGTTGATGTGTTTTTAAGAAAGCGCCATCATTAACCATGTTTATTTCTGTTTTTCTTTCTTAGAAGTTGGCCAAAAAAATCTTTTTTTTTTTCTTATGAGATGGCCGAAAAAATCGTTCATGTTTTTTTTTCTTAAAACTGATAAAAACAGGTTTTTGTTCAATTTTTGTACCTTTTGAATTACTAAAGCAAAAAAACAATTTCTGTAAAACGAAAACAAATAAATAATAGTTTTTTAAATATGTGTTTTCAATTTTTTATAGCACTGTGTGACCTAACCCCGCACTTAATCACGCTTATCCGTGACCTAAGTAGGCAATTTTTACAGCGTGCGAAAATGAATTTACTAATTTCCTAAAATCGGTTCAAAATGTGTTATCAACGAAAAACAATTCGTAGACTCATAACTTTTAAAATCATAACTGTGTCCGTCGGGGGCTCCGCCCCGAACCCCGGGGCTCCGCCCCTCCCCCCGAGGGGGCTTCGCCCCCGGACCCCCCTAGCCCGGATTTGAATAGTATACGAGTTGACCACGTGCTTGTCACGTAGTTTAAGATGGGCTACTTCTCTATCTAGTTGCATAATATACTATTAATTTAGACCCCATGTGTTTCACCTCATTTTTTTCCCGAAAAGGACTTTTCCACACACTAGTTTCAAAAAATAGTGTACGTTACACGTGTGAAAAAGAGGGAATATTAACTCGTGTGTTAATATTTTTAGCGACAGTCGTAGGTCACGCTCCGCCTCGTGCTAGACGAGATGAACCAAACCGAATGATCACTCGCCTCGCCTTCGGCTCGGCTCGTGCTCCATCGGTTTGGTTCGTCTCGTCTATCACTCAGCTGCGCTAGACCTACGACTGTCGCTAAAAACATTACCCCACTCGTATTAATATTCCCTCTTTTTCACACTTGTAACGTAATATACTATTTTACTATCTTGACAATTTCGCCAAAACCTCGTAGTTTTGACGTTACGCCGTACTTTCTGAGAACGCTATTTTTTCGCAAAAAATGGGATAACGCGGCGAAAAAAAATCGTACGCAACTTTTTAAAAAACAAAATGAATGCTAGTACTCTCCTCTTTACGTTTTTCATAGTGAATATCATTGGAAAAATTTTCTACGAACCATGCGCGCGATTTTCAAGGGCCAAAAAAAGGTGGAAAAACGGCCAACTTCAAAATAATGTACCGGACTGAAAAAAAATTGAAAAAGGTTTTATCAAGGCGCAAATTGAAGCTACTTGTGTCCCCTTTAAAATGCCGTTTGGAAAAATTGGGATATCTTTTTTTTTGTTTGAGCTATCCAACTTTTAGTGCGTCAAAAAATTTGAACTAGCGTCCCCATACTTTTGCCCGGTAGTGTACTTTAGTAACCTTTTTGGCTGGTGCGAGCAGTGAAATTCGAAAACCTCTAAAGCAAGGATCACCCTAATATGACACGGCTATTCCTTAATTGTGATAAGACTTTCCATTTGCTAAGAGACAATTTAAGCTAGCTGAATGAAAAAGTCCGGTAAGAAATGCATTAGTACAAAGTTCAAATTCTGAAGGCACTTTAAAATAGATTCTTTTATACCATTGAGTAAAGACGATGTTGAAATATTTGCATTTTTAGGTTGGAGCCTCTCGCTGTTCAATTCATCATAAGACATAGTGATATAGACTTTGCTTTGACGGGTTCGTCATATTTTAAGTAAAAAGTTAATAAATCAATAGAGAACTACAAGAAAAAAAGAGTTGACGAATATGTTAAAGAGCGTTAATGAATTTGAAATGTGGTGCAAAGCGAAAGCGTCAATATAGATGGCGCGGTGAAAATGGCAGCGATATAGATAGCGCAGGGAATCAATGAGAACAAAAAGAGCGCGGTTAAGAGGAAAAGTCGTCGGAAAAGGGCCGTTATTAGCCAGTTGTAACGTAATAACGATAGCGGAAAACTTGTGCGGAAGTCAAAGTCGGTGATCAAAAGTCGAGTAAAATAGTGAATGAATTCGTGAGCGACGAGAACAGTTTTAGTCATCCGTAATGGAGAATAAATAGGGAGCGTGGTAGAAATTACGCAAACAGATAAATAGTTGTACATATGTGCACCACTATGAACACCTAAATCCCGTAGTGATCATGATTATTTTAGCAAAATATCCGGAAATTTACGACTTTCACTATTCATTAGCTTTTCGTCATTTCTGTCGTAACGGATCTAGCACTCTTTTCCTCTTGTCACACGATTGGGCTTTCTATTACGTGATTGAAATATGAAAAAAAGCGTAGTAGGTATGAATTCTAATAGCAGTAGCAATTGACGAGATTACCAGTCGACACATGTTAGATATCATGATGTGAATGCGAAATTCGAAAACACGATAAGATCAGACAAGAGGTGTGGAAATGAAATTTTTGATTAGACTACCGGCTTTTTACTTATGTATAGCAAGGGTAGCTAATTTGAGATTCCAATATGCGGGTCATTTTGTATCCCAAGTTAGCTGCATAAATGTGTATTACGATGCATTAGGCAATCATTATAAGTCTGGATTATTATAGAAATTTATGCACTGTAATGTAGTTTAACATTTGAAACGCGTCCAGTTCATCTGGGAGATCAACCCTGATATTGGCTGAACAAAATCGGTTGAAAAGCATTTCTTTTCACATGTTGTTATCTCTATAGTAATGAGTGTCCATGGTTGTGTTGTGAATTTCAGCCAAAACAAAAACTTGGATTTTCGATTTTTTGATAAAAATTTTGAAAAAAAATTATGAAAAAATGCTCCTGGATTAAAAACTTGACACTAAGAAGATTTTTTCTCTTGTAACTCAGGCCCGAACGCCAGTGTTTTCCGAGTTCAGTCATTTTAGCTATCAAAGCTTCGACTGGAAATAACGAAAATAAAAATATCGGACAAATATTCTGAAAAAATACGAGTCGATTCAAAACGACCGCATGCAGCTTTTTTTCCTGTTGACAATTTCACTCTTGTCTTGAAATTTTCGAGTTGGATTGCATTAGCTAAAAATAATCTTTTTCAGGCAATAATAGGATAAGTTTGTGGAAAAAAATCGCATGGAACTTGTTAAAAAATAAAGTTAAAGCTATTGCTCCGCCTTTCAAGGTTGTCCTTAAAAAAAAATGGCAGAAAAAATTTCTACAAGTCATGCGATCAATTTGACCCACCCAAAAAAAGCCGGAAAATAGCATTTCCAAAAAGCGTACCGGATGCAAAAAAAATCGAAAGAAAGAAGTGCGTATCAATAAGACGATACGAATAGTGATAGTATACACGATATCAAGAGTCGCGGCAGCGACTCGAGACAAGTACATTCACGAAGCAAGTCGCACAAGACGCTTTTACCGGAAGGATCATGATTCTACTTGTTCTCGACAATGGTTTCTTTAATATGAACTAAATTACAGCGTTTTGAAATTTCATTTAAATTTGCGTATTTTTTTTCCTTTCGATCGCGACCAATTAGAAGCTCGCAGCCTAAATAATATTGAAGATATTAATGTTTTTGTCATTGTGCCGAAAAATTGAGCATTTTTTCGCACACATTTTTTATGTTTATTTGTTTTTTTTCGCAGTCATTGTCTAGTGACACTGGTAATACTGGTAAAAAATGTGTTGATATTTGAGAATCTCAAATTGAGATCGTTCATCAACGTGGCACCGATTATATAACACGCCAAACCACCCAGCCCGTGACCCTGACCACTTTCGATTGTTTGAACATTTTCTATCGGTTAGTACTAACTACAAGAATTTCTACAGAATTTTTTTGGATTTTTATCTCAACCCGTCATAAAATGGTGATTTTTTCTAAATTTGACACAAAATTTTTTAAAATGCCCATAACTCGTTCGAAAACTGGGTATCAAAATAAATATTACGTCATTTTCTTCGTTTTGCAGTTTCATTAAAAAAAAATCAGAAAATAAATAAAAACTGATTTTCATATGTTTTTTCAACTCCCGACTGCCTAAACTTTTTTGTTTATTTAACTTTAAAGTTATACATTGTTTGAATATATCGCAATATGACCATATATGGCAGTCTTCGATCATCGAATATACCTTTGTGCGCTGCTAATTTCAGTCCGAACTGGCGCGCGTCTTTCTACACAATTTGTAGTTCGTATACATATTTTTTTTGGTTATCATTTTCATCTAATGTGACAAAAAATATGTATTGTTTTGTATTTGTACCATGTGCAAACTAGCAGCACTGGCAGTGAATATCGGAGAACTGGAAGTGAATATAAAAAAAAAATAATGCAAACATTTCGCATTAAAAAATAATAGCTATAAACTTTGGAAAGTGTGAAATAAAAAAATGTTTTAAAAAACATAAAATAACTCCCGACTGATAAAACATAATTTGAAAACTATGAGTTTTTTTACCAAAAGTTCTAGTACAAAAAAGTTTTATTTCTTCATTTTAAATATTTTGGCATTTTTCCAAATTTTTTTTCGAATTTTTTTATCTGACCATGTTTATTTCAAATTTGGGTTTGAATTGAAATATTATGAGGGATGAAAGTTTTATATTTTAATTTCAAGAGATTTTAAATTTTTGAAACCTAGTTTCATCATTTACCGATTGGACTTGTGTCTCGTCAAAGAATTAATGAAGGGAAGCTGCCGTATGTCTTCGAGAGACTCGTTGAAAGGATGCCGTGTATAGTCCAAAAAGTGCTGAGTACCAAAGGCGGTTTCCTTGATGAGACACAAGTTTTATCGGCATGTGATGAAATTAGTTTACAAAAACTCAAAACCTTGTGAAATTGAAATTTAAAACTTTTATCCCTCATAATATTTCAATTCAAACCCAAATTCTAAATAAACATCGTCGGATAAAAAAATTCGAAAAAAAATCTGAAAAAATTCCAAAACCTTTTAAATGAAGAAATAAAACTTTTTTGTGGCTGAACTTTTGGTCAAAAAACCTATAGTTTTCAAATTACGGAAATTGATAGACCTGGAGTTCGACTGAAATCGATGAAAAAAAAAATTTCAGAAAAAAAATATGAAAAAAATCTAATAATTAGAACAATCTCGAAGGCAACTTTCCACTAATTTGACATTTTTTCCTAAATATGACAGTTTTCGTGTTACGCAGCAATTTCTGAATTTCGTCTTTTTTCACCAAAAACATGATAACTTTTTTTGAAAAAATCGTACCGGATTAAAAAAAAAAACGAAATTAGGGCTTGAGCTTTGCCTTTTCAAGATCCGATCAAAAAAGTTGGAAAAAAAATTAGTACTGAAAACGCGGTCTCTCTGCAAAAAGGAAAAAAAAACGAAAAATGGTCGTTTTCAAAATGACGTCCTAGTCGTAAAAAAAAATCGGAAATTTAAAAAGAGCGAAATGAAATGGGATTTCTCTTCTTTAAAATGCCGTTTATTAAATTTATTTACCTACATTATCAATGGACTAACACGAAAAAGAGTGCGGGAACTTTTTAGACTTTTGTCCGGAAACTTTCCGACAGTAGTGTATAAAAAAGATCAAAAAAGTTACACAAGAGCCAAAAATATTTAAAAGTGTTTTGATACCCAGCGAGAAAAATTGGTGCACTCCAACCTATATCCTTGAACTTTTATTTTTTATTTCCTCTATGTGCATCATGTTCATAAATTCCAATGAACCATCGGAATCTTTGGTCAAATAAAAAATGTTGAAACTACTAAAATTGTTGTGCAGTCATCATTTTAAAAAGCTGTCCTATTTTTTTCCATTTACTCTAGGTTTGCACTCCGGTCACTCTTTTCTGCCTCATTGTGGTACATAAGGGATCCACATCAAATATGTGTGTCCACTTATTTGCTTTGACTGTGGCAATACGAATTGGAAAATCAGTTACGAAATTCTGGATGGGATCAAAATTTCTATGTTCGTGACAAGATGTATACTCAAATGTTGAAAATTTTGTTAGGCCGAATAGGTGCCAAGTTTTTTCAATTTTTCACTTTTATTGTGTCGTGACGAATTCAAAAACGTGTTTCCAAGAAACTTCGGGTGCTCTTTTTCTGACGATATCAAAATTTAGATAGTGTCATAGGAATGCAAGAATACCTACAACTTATGAAAACTTTGTGAAGCGCCATATGAGTCATGGATGTTCTGTCACTGGAATGCAATAAATACATCCCAATTTTCTGACTTTTGCTGGGGCTGAAGCGCACTATGTTTGTTTTGTTCAATTTTCCATTTTACTTGTAGTTTAATAAATGTAAAAAGTTGTTTCGGGTAAAGTCTTCGGATACACATTTTGTCAAATTTTATGAAGCGACATATGGGCCATAGCTTTTCACTTTTTCTTTCTAATTTTGGCATTATGGATTGAAAAATTTATTATAAAAAGTCTTCCGCTGCTCATTTGAGGATAAAATGAGAATTGTTGTCTTAAAAATCTTAAGAAAAATACATAAAAAACTTTAAAATTTTGTTGGGTCTGAAGTGCACTATGCTTGACTCTTTTTTACTTTACTTTTCACATAATATATTTGAAAAAGTTGTTTCAGAAAGTTTTTGGATGTTCTGTTTCTGATCTATCAAAATTCGATTCATTGAAATACAGCGGATACCTACAAACTTTTATATTTCTGTGAAGTGGTTTGTGTGCCAAGTATTTTCACTTTTTGGCTCCGACTATGGCATTTGAATCGAAGAATTTGTTACAAAAGTGTTCGGCTACTCATTTCCGTTGAGCTTGAAGTGCGCTGTATTTAAGAGAGAGAGAGAAAGAGAGAGAGCTCTCTCTCTCTCTCTCTCTCTCTCTCTCTCTCTCTCTCTCTCTCTCTCTCTCTCTCTCTCTCTCTCTCTCTCTCTCTCTCTCTCTGTAAGTAAGTTTGGACGTCTTTTACATCGGCTCCCACTTTTCGGCTTGATTCTGCTCGTTTCTGCCTTCGGGCGTTTTGTTGCAGGCACGAAGCACGCTCTAGAAACTGCTTTGCACCATTGGGCTTGTTCGTTAACTCGATATCCCGGTGCATTGAACCAGAAATTGCATATTTTCTATTGCGATTTCTGATTTTCGACTGGATCCTCGCGTAACGACAGGCCGCCGGCTCTTACCACGCATGCGCATACCATCGCTTGATTACCAACACCTACTTATCTTTGCCGTCGCTAAGCTTACTACCACCATCGTATGTTCGCCTGTTCATCGATCACTCTCGTCGAAATCATCGCACAAACTGTCTTGGACTGCGCGCGCATCGCTTGAGCGTTGTTTACCATCCTGCTCGTACTTCTTCGGTGTGTCCTATCAGCTGGCTCTTACACACTGACATTCTATTTTCTTTTGACGTCTTGCTGCCGGACAACGTGTACCTTACACCGTGACGGGTGCTACACGCCCCACTCTTCACGACTACCTCCTCCTAGAGGCGATTTCAACGGGCTATCAGCTGTAGATCGGGTGACGTACAAAATATTGTTCTCGTGCCTGCCCAGCAATCCCGCTGGTCGAGCGCTATATATATATACATATATATCGTTCTTACGTGAGAGAAGAGAGACTTTTCTGGAATAGAATCTTATTACTAGCTAAATTCATCTCCTAATTTATAATTTTTCGTCTTCGATATCACTCCCCACTGTCTATCTCTACGTTATTTATATTAGTCAGAATATCATCATGACTAATCGCTGTGCGGCGTGTAATCGATTTCTCAGTAGATCAGACTCTGTAACATGTCTGGGTAGCTGTAGACAGTTATTTCATGCGCAATGCGCAGCCTCGCTATACAACGTTCCCCTGGAAAATCTCAGAAATGGTGAATCTTTTTTCTGTGGCTCCTGTGCTACTCATATCTCGAATGTCAATCAAATTGCCCCTGTCAATACCTCAGACACAAATGCGCGTGAAATTTGCACTCCTCCGACGCAACAAAATTCACTTGTCACTCTCAACGACATTATGCAACAGATTCAAGTCTTTAACTCCAATACTTCTGCTCAAATACAAAGCTGTTGTGCTTCTACTAATACTCGGCTCGAGTCAATACAAAGCTCTGTCACAACGGTTGCCAACAATGTCACCGAGCTCAGAGCTGATTTCAACAATCTTTCCGCTTCTCACGAGGGTTTGGTTAGCAAAGTTACCAGCCTCGAAACGGATCTCGCCACAGTCAAGGCCGAATCTGCCAATCTCCGAGAGCAAAACCGCATTCTACAACAGCGTCTTTCGGACGGCCCTAGCGGTACCAATAACAATAACAATAAGTTTCTGTCTGAAGTAATTGTCTCCGGCATCCCTTCATCACTCTCCGAGTCTCCACGCGACCTTGTACGCAAAGTCTTCGAAGCTCTCAACATCCTTGAGCTCATGAACGACGTTTTTGAGATCCGCTCACTCGCCAAGAAGTCTCCGCGAACTATTAGTGACCGTTCCATCTCTCAAACTCAAACTGCTTCATCGCGCGTCTCATTTGTTATTACGTTTAAATCACAGTTGATTAGAAATCATATTATCTCAAAAAAAACGCGAAATACGAGACCTTACTGTTCAAGACATTTTCGGTGTGAATTACGAAGGCGGTATTTTCTTAAACGAGTGCTTGCCCCCTCATATTTATAAGTTACTACGTCTTGTTAAGTCTAAACGCAAAGAGCTAGCTTTGGAGGCCGTCTGGCCTTCGTCTGACTGCGTCAATGTACGCAAATCGAATGGGTCACCTGTCATCAAATTGTTCAGTGAAGCAGATCTTAGTAAACTCAATTGACAACCATCTGCAATACGGCATTCTATTATAGAAAATTGTGTGATCTCTAAGGGCAACTTCACATCCTCTTCTTCAGCCATTAATGTTGCGTTTTTTAACACAAATTCCTTGCTAGGCCATATCGACGAAGTGAGGGCTCATTTTGCAAGCTCCTCTTTTCATATAATTGCAATTTGCGAATCTTGGCTTCACTCTTTAATATCCGATGATCTTGTGAAGCTCGATAACTACTCGTTAGTCAGAAATGACAGGCTGCTTAAGAGGGGAGGTGGTGTTGCCTGTTATATACACGATTCTTTAAAATTTAAAGTTCTTGCCAAATCGGATGGCCTCGATCTCAATTCACCTGAATTTCTGATACTCGATGTGCGTACATCCTCTGGCGATGCTATTTTATTCACCTGTATGTATAGACGTCCTAAAGGCTTATTGTTCAATGGATTTTCCAATGTTTTCTCGCGCTTCTCTTTCTCTTATGAAAATTTTATTCTCTGCGGTGATCTTAACTGTAACTTGCTTGGCTCGAGCTTTGAGGCGAATTTTTTGAGAGAATTTACCAACTCACTCTCTTTAACCTTAGTTGAAACTGGCCCTACTTATCACACAGCTACCTCTGACTCCACTCTAGACGTTTTTATCATTGACAACCTCGCTAAACTTGAATCCGTTTCCAAATCTGATACTCCATTTATAGCGGGGCATGATCTCTTAACTCTGAGTTATGCCTTTCCTGCTCCCAGGATTGCGCAGAGAATGATTACTCGCAGATCAATTAAACATTTCGACGATGCGCTCTTTCTTCACGAACTTTCTTCATGCATAGAGTCGGAGATAGCTGTGCCTACTGATATTCGTGGCTCATCCCTAGAGATTGATCGATTTCTGAATTCATTAAAACGGGCACTCACTGATGCCCTTAATATTCATGCACCTTTTCGCACTTTTTGTGTTCGCAAACAACCCACACCTTGGATTACGGATATTCTCAAAGCTCGAACCAAGCATAGAAGCGTTCTCTACAAGCGTGCCAAGAGATCTGGCTCAATTCTCGCTCTGGCTATGTACAGACAGTACAGGGATGAACTTGCTGCTGACATTAAAACCGCAAAAAATAATTACTACCAACTTAGACTTTCGACTGCCTCAAATCCGTCCGAACTTTGGAGGGAGCTTTCCTCCTTAGGGCTCGTTCGATCTGCACCTGCTTCCCCTCTTACCTATTACTCTCCTAATCAGCTGAATGTTTTCTTTGCCGGTATCTCCAATGCTTCTCTGCCTTGTGCATGGTCAGCCTTTCTTAACAATGTAACATGTAAAAATTTCTACCGCTGACATAGATTCAATGCTGAGCCACTCGTCCTCATCTCTAGCTGAAGGACCCGACGGAATCTCTCTTTTTGCTCTTCATAAAGCTCTGCCTAAACTTTCATCTCTTCTTGCTACCCTCTTCAACAGTTCTCTCACCTTGAACCATTTCCCGACTTCATGGAAACAAGCCTTTATACGGCCACTTCTCAAGGTTGTGCCTCCTCGATCTGAATCCGACTGTCGTCCTATTGCTAATCTGTGTGAGCTCTCCAAGCTTCTCGAAAAATGTGCGCTTAGTCAAATCACTAAACATTTTCTCTCTCTTGGAATTTTAGATAACCGTCAGTCTGGTTTCCGTAAGGGTTTTTCTACTCAAACTGCCCTTCTCCGCATCTGCACAGATGTACGGAGGGCAGTAGATGAAAGAAAACTGACCATTTTAGTTTTATTCGATTTTAGTAAAGCTTTTGACACCGATCCTCATTTGAATTCACTCATCTAACTCCGTAAACTTGGCTTTTCTATTGACTCACTGCACTGGATCTTCTCGTATTTGACTGAGCGCTCGCAAGCCGTTATTGACGAAAACAAGAACTGTTCTACCTTCATTACCACGTCATCGGAAGTGCCACAGGGGTCGGTCCTCGGTCCTCTCCTGTTCACTCTTTTTATTAATGATATTGCTAAGGACTTGCGTTACTGTCAACACATGGTTTATGCGGATGATACCCAGATTTATCTCTCCTGTCTACCATCGGAACTTATTGCTGGTCTCGATAAGGTCTCCCATGATGTCAACGTCATAACGAACTATGCCGAATCGAACGGTCTAAAGTTAAATCTCGCTAAAAGTAAAATTCTGATTAAGGGCAGCAACGCTTTCATTAGCCAAATTGACCTTAACTCTTTACCGCCGATTCAAGTTAATGGTGAAAGTCTTTCGTATGTTAATGCAGTAAAGAATCTGGGTGTCACAATGTCTGCTAACCTATCTTGGCATAGCCATATCATGCACATTTCACAAAAAGTAAATTTTTCACTATATAAATTAAGCTATCATAGCAAATCCTTATTGCCCCCAGTTAAAATCACAGCTGTCAAATCTTTAATTTTCCCGATTTTTGACTACTGCTGTCTTGTCTATAATGATCTCACTAATGAGCAGAACGACAAGCTTCAGAGGCTCATGAATTCGTGCATTAGGTTTATTTTCAATCTACGCCGTGACGAGCACATAACGCCGTACCGCAGACGACTGAGTTGGCTGTCGGTCAGGTCGAGGAGGCTTTACTTCCTGGGCGTCTCAACCTTCAATATCCTAAGAAACAACGCTCCTCAATACTTGCTTCAACTCTTTTCTCGCTCTAATCCGTCGTCTCGTCCTGCTCGAAATCGCATCCCTGAAACCTTTTCCATTCCTCTACATCGCACCTCGACTTACAGAAATTCTTTCTTGCTCTCTTCTATCTATTTCTGGCACTCTCTTCCGCAGAGCATCACAACAGCTCCTACTCTTTCTTCCTTCAAACCCCTTCTTCATTCTTATCTTTTTGATCTTGAGGGAAATTCTTAGTCTATCAGTATCTATGAAACAATTTGCCTCCAGCGCTGGTTCACCCCTTTACTGTGCTTGCTGCGTTTTTTGCTTCTTGCTGTATTTTGAAGCTTTTTAAGTTTTTGACTAGACTTAACTTAATTTACTACTGCTATTGTGCGTATCTATTACTCGAATATTTAGTATATTTTTATTGTTGTTATATTTTTGTTTTCGTTATATTTTTATTTTTATTTGAATCATTATTTTTAATTTTATCTTTTGTTATTATTATTATTTCATGTATTATTTTATTTCTGTACTATTTTATGTATTTCTCTTTTTATTTTGTTTTTATTTTGTAAACTGATTATGTAACTCTCATCTAGCCTTCCACAGGCACTGTTTTTCTAAATTTGCCCAATGGATAAGCTATTCCGTGGCATAAATAAACATTCATTCATTCATTCATTCTCTCTCCCTCCCTCTCTCCCTCTCTCTCTCTCTCTCTCTCTCTCTCTCTCTCTTTAGTTATCGCATATTAAATTCAAAACGTAATTTTGCAAAGTCTTCTGCTGTTTTGTTTCTGTAAGTATCAAAATGTAGATAATTGGAATGCAGCGGATACCTGCAAATTTTGACCATGTTGTAAAGTGACATGTGTGCTAATTGTAAGTGTTTCCACTTTTCATCATTGATTGTAGTATTATGAATTTCAAATATGATCACAAAAAGTCATCGGAAGCACATTTTTGGATGGAATACAAAATTTCTGGCTTCAGAACACGATGAATACATCAAAATGTTTCCAATTTTGCTCGATAGAGTGAACATTATGTTTTTTCACCCTTCGACTTCTATTTTGGCAAAATGGATTAAGTCTCCACCACCATAAAGTAACAAATGATTTCCCCTTCGATGTAATTTTTTTGTATTAGCAATTTTACCAAAAAGTCATGTGTTTCCTTATAAGTTCCTGCTGTTGAAAAATAACTCATGACTTCACTGTTCCTTGGGCCAGAATATGTTTAAAAAAATAGGTTGGTTTCGTTCTAATTGTCGGAAAGCAAGATTTTGCGGTTTTTTATGGTTGTCGATTTTTTAGGAATTTCGATAAAACGTTTTGAGCCGGACGAGTATTCTCAACCCTTATGAGAACATGATTTCATAATGTCAAAATTGCGAATTACTAATAAAATACTTGTTCTCGAATTGATATCATAATTTGATATCTCAAGTTGATATCATAAATTTCAGTACTGCACGTAACTTGGTAACTTTTTTGATTCATTAGAACTGTTTCAAGTTCTTGATGCGTCCCATAGGAATGAATATTCCGAATTACCAACAAATACTTGGCCTCGAAATGATATCATAAATTTTAATGCTGTATGTAGAGGTTTTTTGATTATTCACGTCTGCAATGTTTTCGAATGGCGTATTTAAGATTTTCTCACGTTTTATTTAAAAGTTTTTTTCACTTTACAAAATAGTTACAGATTTATAGATTTTTTTTAAATAATGTTTTTTGCTGATTTGTGAATTTTTTTCAATTGTGTTGAAATCATTTTCAGTAAGGTTCATGATTTTTTTTATGGTTTTCACTTATGAAAAATACATTTCGGACTCGTTATCAGTGATACTCGAAATCCCTTTTTACAAGGTTCCAATGTTGGAGCGTTGTTTGAAATTTTATGGTCAGCCATAGATCCGTTAACCTGAATTTCAACAATGTGATCCCAGATTTATTATAAGTAATCCCAAAAACCCTTACATCCAAAATTTAAAAACTAGCGCGATATACTTGACTTTTCAAATCACTATATTAGATTATTGAAATAACTGATTGCACAGAAGAATACACGCATGGACGGTATAAGAAAACACATGATCCCTTGGCTCATTCGTGATAGAAAATATAAATCGAAATTATGCATATTAGAAGCTATGAATTTTTTCATAATTGCACAAATATCTTTGGAAACTCGGTGAATTTTTTCAGAAAAACCAAAAGGGGTCCAATTTTTGAAAATAAAATATTTTCGAATAAAAAGTGAAAAAAAAAACATATGAAAATCAGGTTTAATTTTTTTCCGATTTTTTTTTATGAAACTACGATTCAAGACGAAGAAAATGACCTACTATTATTTTTATACCTATGTTTCCGAATTAATTATGGGCATTTCAAAAAATCTTGTGTGAAATTTTGGAACAATCATCTTATTACCGGTTGCGATGAAAATCCAAAAAAATTCTGTAGAACTTCTTTTAGTAAGTACTGACGGATAAAAAATTTTCAAAATAAATCGAAAGTGGTCCTTACCACGGGGCAGGTTGGTTAGGAGTGGAATGCCTCCTATATATTTCCAGACAGTTTCGACATTTCGTTTATGGTTATGGAATGACAGTAGTAAGGTTATAATCATCGCGAATATGACAGCAGATCATTATTTTTATCGTCAGATTTGACTTCAATTAAAGGGTCTACCCTAATTAGACGCGCAAAGAAGGCTATTTTCACGAATTTTTTTGATGGGTTTAAATTATAAATATTGATATATAAAGTGTTAGACACAATAAATACACTTTTAAAATACATAATTTTTTTTTTCATTTGTTAAAGTAAGTTTTGTCAAGTAAGAAAAATGGCGGCTAAAAAAAGATCCAAAAAGGCACTGTTGATTAAATCTCTGGAATGGGTAATCTGAAAAAACACGGTTTCAGATTCAGTAGGTTAATAGCTATAGCGCATATCATATGATTTTCGATTTTTTCAAAATTGACCAAATGGTGGCCATTTTTCGAAAAAAAATCGAATTAGCACGTTTTTTTAATCGTTTTTTTGCAAAAAAAATATAGTTAGTCTCAAAATTTCAAAAATCGTATGATAAGCCACTATAGCTATTAACCTACTGAATGTAAAACCATTTTTTTTTCCAGAGATTTTATCAACAGCGCCTTTTTGGACCTTCTTTTCGACGTCATTTTTCTCACTTACTAAACTTAATTAAACAAATTTGAAAAAAAAATTTTGTATTTTTCCAAAATGTATTTATTAAGTCTAACGCTTTATAAATCAATATTTATATTTTGAACCCATCAAAAAAATTCGTGAAAATAGCCTTTTTTTTGCACGTCTAATTAGGGTAGCCCCTAAAGTCTGTCTTGATCGTAGTTACTTTTCGACGGTAAACTAATTACCAATGGTAATGCGAGAATTGAGTATTCATGTTGATTCGAATTCGTTCTTAAACAAATTTTCCGGGGAAAGTCATCGCAAAAGTAAGTTTTATAATTTATATAACGATAAATATTGCAGTTTGCTTCGTTGAAATACCGAATAAAACTTCCATTTTTTTTATCAGTGTTTTGAATTTCGATTTTCATGCAGTGTTTGGCTATGTGATTGACTTCGTAAATAATGGAATAATGTAAAAATGAAAAAGAATGAGAAGAATATGTTTTTCATGTTCAAACGACGCGAATTTCAATATTATTACCAAATTTCAATGATACAGAAATTATGTAGAAATTCGCATCGTTGGAGTACGCAACGAAATGTTTTTTTTTTTTTTCATTTAGTATTGTACATCCTAAATTTTAAACGTTTACATGTTGAACAGATTTTTTTTTCGCAGTCAATGAAATTAAATATGACCGCAAAGGAAATTTTGACACAGCAGTCTATTTTCAATTTCACATATACTATTGCTCTAATCAGTGTGAAATTAAGTAATCTGACAATTTTGCACGTTTTGATGGTTAATTTTGAAGCTTTGATTCATATGAAAAATTTTCAGGGACATGTTTCACCATAGATTTCTGGTACCAAATTATACGCCGAGATACCGTAGTTTGAAATTCGATCATGTACTCGTTTTTAGCCGAAATGGAAGAAAGCATGGATTTAGCGCCCTTGAAAATGTTAATCACACAACCAATTTTTAAGAAAATCATTTACTCATCAGTAAATGATTTTCTTAAAAATTGGTTGTGTGATTGTCATCACAATCATCCTCGTTTGTATGTAATCACCCAAGTGCGTACTCAGTTTTGCCGTATTTAGTTAACAAGCTATAAATTCCATACAACGAGTCTACAAATCCCTATGAAAAATAGCATGAAAACTGTAAAAAAAGTTAAGACAAGTACCCAAATTCCCCAAATAGGAGTTCCACGTGATCAAAAATTAAGGCTAGACTCCACAAAAAGTCATTAAATACATAAAAACTTTAAAAGCACTATTAGCCAAATACATGAAAGTCCATTAACAACGAATATTCCAAATAATTCAAAGTAATATACAGTACAAAAAGCTCTGTACTCTACAGTATAATTATCCCACATAGAAAGAATCAGAATGGGAAATCGATAATACCGATCTCCAGTGATAGC
>JBBLXU010001340.1:0-10930 GCA_037893425.1 Campoplex nolae | reverse complement strand
GAAAGAGAATTTCTTTATTAGCTAACAGTTCAATTTTTAAGTTCCTCAATTGCTTCTGAGCTTCGTAATTCAATAAAATGACATGCCAATTTTACCCCCACCACCGCGAAAAGTTTTGTTTCGAGGAAGTATAGTGTCGGCGAGCCTCGGGCCAGCAGACGACAGGCTGTCAATGTACTTGTCCCGAGACTCTACCGAGTCTCTTGATCCATCGGTTGATATGTAGATGTTGAGAATTTAAAAAAAACACGTATCACGAGGAAAAGAAATAAGAAAAAAAAGAAATACTTCCGTTTTATTGAGATTTAATGTAGACATTATGACGATAACCGCCACCGATCCCTGAAAAGGACTCAAAATCAGGGATAAAATAAATTGAATAAAGACGAAAAATTAGGAGAAGATCAATAACAAAAATCGCTTTTATTAATAATAGAAAGTCCCGTAATTTTTCTATGATTTGGGCGCCAGTTATTTTTAATAATAAAAATAACAAAAATAAACAAAATAATAAATAATCTTTCTTCGATCTCTCCTGTTTTTAACAACCTTAATAATAATAATACTGGGTGTGAATATACAAAATCGGGGCTAGCGTAAGAAACAACGTTATAAAAATTATGATAATTACTGAGATCCAAAACTCAACACTGAGACTCAAATTATAATCTCTAGGATCGACGGGTTCCTGTCGCTCAGGCGTTCTTACAAATACCCGTGATTCGAAATAATAATAAAACAAAAATAAGAAAACGAAGTCTCGATATAACAATAAAAAAAAAAAAACGAAAAGAATTTCAGAACACTTGTGCGAGTAATATCTCGCGATCACTTTCCTCTTTTTACCAAAATAATTCGACTAAATAATGCTCGCTGAAACGCAGCGAAATACGCGAATAAAGGGGCAAAAATAATTCACAAGGGATACGGCGTCGTACGACACGCCGATTCGGGCACGCGTCCGAACAATGACTCTAAGGGGGAGGGGGGGAATTCGTACGCACTTTATCAATTATATTTATCTTAATTCTAACACCACAGCACTCTCGTGACGACGAATAATCGCGAAAAGCCTTTTACACTTGATAGAAACGATGTCACGAGCCAGAAGGGCTCGGACAAATTATTTATCACGGAAAAACCTTGCGAGTCTGAACGATGCGTCCCGGCGAAGATGGCGTCAAGCCACGCGTTCTTCGCCGAAACACCATTGTGAGATAAAACGACTTACTTGTTCTATCTCGTACTAATATGACACCAAAAGTCCACTCAAATATCCAAAAATCGTTTTCTGAGGGTCGAGCCGGGTAGTCGTTGCCAAGTTGTCGATGTTAATAATTATTATCACAATAAGAGTTCAAAGATAGCAGGAGCGCCCACGGTACACACGCCGAGTCGTTGTAGAAGTGACGTCATCTTCTTCTTCGTCCTTCTTCTTCGATCGATGGTGCGCGTGGCGATCAATAATGTAATCGATACGCGCACGCCCGCGAACCAATTAGCGCTTGTTAATTGCGGTAGCGTTGACACTCAGTGGCAAGGGGGGATGGGGGAAGGAGAAAGGGACTCGTTGCGGGGGGTCTTCGATTGGTGATTTATTGCCATGGCGCGGCGCTGGCATCGGCGACAAGATCCTTATTGGTAATCGATGCGCTCGCAAGCACAGGCATCGTCCTCAAGCGCCACGGTGGTGAAAACTCGAACCCGGTGCCGAACTTGCATCATGGCGGCCCGCATTGTTCGTTCGATGTTGTGGTGAGTGCGAGTGACAGGTGCGGGTCGTTCGGTGTTTTTCGATGTTCGCGAAGAATTCTCGTCGAAGTGTTGTGCCGAAACGATGGAGGATAGGAGCCTTGACGCCGGGGGACTCGTCCGATCGGCGTAACGTTGACGGGCGAACGTCCTTCGTCCGAGGATGTTCGAGCTTGGAGGTTAGGTCCTCCCGACTCGTCTCCTACCGTCCTCAGGCTTCTTCGACGATCCACGATGCCTCGGATCGGTGACAGGTAAGGGATTTACTCCCTTACCGTAGGTGAGTTGACCAATTTGGGTTACCGGGAATAATCGTGGGGGGAAATGTGTGGGTGAAGGGAATTATTCGGGGTGGGACTGAGCGCTGGGGCTTGGTGCGTGGCCTTGGTGCTCCGGACGAGCTTCTTCCTCGTTGTGGACTCGTGGTTTGGGCTGTATTGATGTTCTGGACGATCTTCTTATTGCTTTTGGTGTCTTACAGGTGCTTGCGGTGTTCTTCGGGCTGGAGTCAGTGTTTTGAGTGCTCGGAGAGGTCCAACGGGGCCTCGGAGAGGTCGAACTAGGGCTACGCTGCCCCTAGGGGCCTAAATCTAATAATAACGGAGAGTGCTGTGGTGGATTCCACCACGACGCAGCCTGTGACGGGGCTACAACGTCACAACATATATAGGGGTAGTTGACCCCTTAACTTGATTTGCGAGAAAAACGAAAAAATCCGTATCTACTATTTTTTAGCCCTCTCCAAAGTGCAACTGAATCCATCGAGATAGGTGCAATAGTTTTTTGTTACAACGATTTTGTGAATTTCAACCCCTATAACTTTTTTTCTATGCGACCCCCCGATATGAAACTAGTTGCATTTTTCATCGTTTATCATTAAGTAAATTATCCATTTGGGTGCATTCGATTATCTCGAGTGAAAATAGGTGAAACCTGAAAACTACCCCTCGGAGGTCTCAACTTTGAGGGATAATTTCACCCCCTAGAAACGTTTTTCCGCCGATAAAAAAAATACGTGTCTCTTAGATTTCGATGTAGAATAACATATTTAAATTTCATCGAAATCGAAGGGGGTCAGCGGAAAGACTTTCCCTGTGAGTGAAGTTCTGTAATGATAAAGTGCGAGATTAGCGAGTAAATTGGATAAATTGTGAAAAAAATGATCTCAGAATAAACTTTTGAACAGACTGGTAAGCATTTTTTTTCGTGATCCTCAGTATTCAAATCTCGCAGTGAACATATTCATCCACAAAATATAAAAATGTAAAATAAAATCAACAGTTATGTGTTATATTCACAAGCCAAAAGTGCGGATTGTAATTATGTACAGTCTCCATAAGAGTTTATATGAACCAAAATATTTAAAAATTTTAGAAAAAAGAAGTGATATAATCGCAAAAATCCCCTCACGGGGAAAAAAACGTGGACAAGTACATTGGTTGTCCCTTGTTTCCTTATGATATTAAAAAAAATCCAAAACGCCGCTTAGAAGAATACACAAAAAGTTACCAAATAAGTTAAGATCTGTTGAAATCTACGTGGCCAAATACGGGAAGCTTTGCTGCGTTTCAATAAATTTTCAAATACGGTTTGATGTTGATAGAAAAAATAATAAAGTTCGGAAATTCAACTATGGCACCAACCAAATTGCAAACGTAAAAAAATTAGATTGTAAAAAAATTCTGAACGAAGTACTTGGCGAGGATTTTTTCCATGAAATTCAATTTCTATCACACACGCAGACGCTAACGCACACGCACACGCAGACGCTAACGCACACGCACACGCACACGCACACGCACCCGACTCTCAAAGGTGCGGCTACAGTGACCTCAAAAGCTGTTGTCATTCACCACGTGCCTATCCGTCCACCTCCTCGTGGTGAGAGTCGGACAATGGTGAGTTTCCATTCTTTCGAATTATGGAATCTACTGGCCAAGTGACAAAAGGCTTTATTTCGGTGCTTAACTAGTTGTTATTGAGTTTCTCCTTTCCACGCTCAGGCAAACTCATATTTCCGGATTATGAATATTTAATTTCCTTTTTTCTGAGTGATGGGCTCATTTGCGACCCATGGTTCCTCCCCAACTATTGTTCCTCTTTATTAGTAGAATTTTTTGAGCCAATAACAAATTTTGACCTTGAGTTTCGGGGTCAAGGTCAATTTTGCGGGTACATGTTATGGGGCAATCTTTGCCGAACGTAGCCTGGAGAAACACCTGGCGAAGTGACGACACATAATTTTTATACACCCTATACAGTACGACGGCTAGGAAGAGGGCGAGAAGCAAGAGAGAGCTCATACAGTGAATCGTGGTTTTGTGGCTGATTGGTGTAATGAGAGGAAATTTACTCTCGTCATCGTCGTCGTCGTCGTCGTCGTCGTCGAGGAAAATCATTTTCTTATCTGTGCTCAAATATAAGAAGCCTGGTGATCCATAAACATGAATTGTGGGAAATAAACAATATAGTGGGAGTAACTGAAACAAGGCTAACGGAAGATGAGGAAATAGATATCCCAGGATACGAGAAAGCGAGATGCGATGGCGAATCAAAAACGACAAGAGAAGTCATGATCTATTTTAAAGATAACATTAAATTTAAGATAACACACACAAGGAAAATTGATGGAAATTGCTGGTGTGTGGTAATATGGATTAATGCAAAGAAAATATACACGAGATCGATCGCGGTTGTGTATCACTCACCTAGTGCATCTGATGCAGACTTTATGGCATTTATCGAAGACATAAGTGAAGAACTCAGTAACTAAGGAGATTGTGTAATAATGGGTAAGTTTAACATAGACATGAGAACAGAAACATTTTATACTAAAAAAATACAAAACTAACTATTAGCACTGGGAATTGAACAGTACATAAAACAAGCAACAAGAATAACTGAACGGAGCAAAACACTAATCGATTCAGTATTTTCGGATAAAAAATCATGTGTCGAGGTTAAGCATACTCCTATAATAACGGACCATGCCTGGACAATAATAAAATTCAACAGAGGTATGAGAATGGAAAAGAATAGGACAAAAATTTCGACTAGAGATATGAAGAATTTCACAGCAGAGGAGTTCCAAATACAATGGGAAAGGTTAAGAAGTTGAAGTTAAAGAGTAATTGTGCATTTCGGTAGATTAACCACTTACCTTGTTTTGAATAACTGCAAACTGAAAATGGGATTTCCTAACGATCGTTGTGGTGTTTTCTTTTCAACCTCGTCTCGCCAAAGATTGAGATCACTTTTTTTCTTACATCGATTTTCAGATTTTTATTTCAATAGTTAAAATGTCAAATTCCAGACAAAGTAAGAAGGCATTGACATTAATCATGTGATCTTGTTTTATTATTCAACATGTATTTTGAACACTCTATAACTGGCGAGCTGATACATTGATACTCGATCCTGTATTCCTATTTTTTCCTCGAAATTTGTATCACGAACTTACAATAATTCGAATTTTAAAATCAATAGATCACCAAGTTATCCCAGGACGTGACAGAAGAAGTATCAATATTCATTTCTGAGCGCGTTGAAACTGTTTCAAGAAAATATCGAAATTTTTAGACTTTCAAGCAAAGAAAGGTTGAAGAACTTAATTTCGAAAAAAAATCTAGATGTGTTGAGAATTGAACATCAAATCGTTTTTGCCGTTTTTAAATGTTACCGCAAACCCCATAGTTATCAAGTTACGGCAACCAATTTCTCAGAGTTTTGACTACATATACAAAAAAATTAGCAAATTTTTTCAGTGAACTCAGCAAAAACGAACGGATTTTTTTACTTTCTTGAGGTAATTTTTTTTGAAACTCTATAATCCTCATGTTATGTGGCATGTATTAAATTCAGTTTTTTTTTTGTAGAAATGGGATAACTGCGGATAAAATCGTACAGAAGTTCCTAAAAAACAAAATTAAACTTTCCGCTGCCCTCATTGAGGTTCCAGTCGATAAAAATGCTTCAAAAATTTCTTTCCTGAGCCCGTTCCAACTTTAAGGTAGTTAGGAAAATTTCGACAGAGTTCAAAATGTTGTCCATTCTCGCAGTTTGTTAATGAGCGTTTGAATGATGGAATCGATTTTGAAAAATTATTTTCATTCAAAACGAAATTAATCGAATTGCGTATCACCATATAAATAATCTAAATGACAATTAATATCAAACAAAAACTTTGGTTGACTTATTTAGTAACACATCCATGAATTTGTGAGAATGTAAACATAACGTCAAATGTTTTTCCACACGACAGATCACCACGAGCTTCTTCGGGTAGTATCATTAAAAGAAAATAACTAATGCACTAAAAACGTTCACCAAAAGCTTTAGAAACACGTAATGAATTGGAAAGATTTAAAAATGATTTAAAAATGAACTAAAAAAGGCTCTTGTCTAATTGACATTTCGTATTGGCAGGCATTTCAACTGTGTGTTCCGAGAGGAAGAGAGGTCCCAGCCCGAATCACGCCGTGAAATATTGTTGTGTGTACTTCTACTCATGATTTCTCAGTAATGACACGAGCTATCCAACTCAATTTTTCGTGAATGATTCTTCACATATCGTAGATTATAGCAATCATTTTTTTTCGTGTGTCAACGGTAAATTTTTTTATTATTCTCGAACTAAAAGTTCTAACTTGTGTTGTCATCTGCGCTCTCCTATGCTCGCAATATATTTTCAACAACGAATTTCTTAAAAACTATACGATGAGGAGATTTCAAATTTCTCCAAGACATAAAAAAAATTATCTTCTTTTCATTCCATACAAAAAAGTACATGGTCAACCGTGCAACTCAACTCTTCCCAACTACCTTAAATATTGAAAAAAAAACGAAGAACGGTTGTGCTCCGGGTGTATATAAAAATAATTGTAGAAATTTATTATAAAATGCGAATTGACTCAGAGTTTCTAGACTTTTGAATGGTGGAATGGCATCAAAAGGACCGCAAGAATTTTTTGCATTTTTGTCCGGAAACTTTCCATGGGTAGTGTATTTTCTTTCTTTCTTCAGGTAAATTTCGATAATGTTACACTATTTCGTGCCATTAGAAATCACGACGGAAACGTTTCGTAGGATGGCTAATATGTCTATTTTTCTTCAATTATCTTTCATAATGTAATCATCAATGTGCGGTGCATTTTAGAAATGTTAAAAAAAAACTTCACGCTCGGTATTTTTTCGAAAAAACATTTATTTTGCGCTAGTTTTTCTGAGTGTCAATGTAGTGTACCTTTTGGACCATTCTATGAGATCAAAAACTCAAAACCAAACACAAAAAAGCAGACAATAATCTTTAATTCGTACCCTAACTTCTTTATGTATCATCGTGGTATAAAAAATGTACCGGTTCGGTATTTAGTAAGATTTCATAAAAGATTTATATTAATCTTCGAGTGTGCATGCATCATACTGTAGTAATAAAAAAAATTAAGGGTCTAATAAGATCTACAACGTAATTGAACTGTTACAATTACCATAACTTTTGTTTGAAATGACGCTACCAAGTAATTGCCATATAGGCAGTAAGACAACGGCTGTCACGTCGTATAGCCAGTTCCCGTATATCATTGAATCGATGACACCAAATACCATCGATGTTTTAGTTGCTTCAAAGCCTTTGCTAAAAATCGACATAAATTTTTCTTCCGAGTAATTCCTGTACGAATAAATCATGACGACGAAAGATGCCAGGACGAAGGGATGTAACAGTGTCCAAGTTATGTAAAGAAAACAACGGTATTTCGAGTCCTCTCGCTGCTTCGGCGTTATGTGAAGAACTATTGGCACGTATATCACTCCTATCACTAGTGCCAGCGAAAAGTTGTGCATTGCTATGCACATCAAGGCTGTTGCTAATTCGACCAGAGCTATCACGCACACGAGTGATACACTGTCGTATCTCGAGGTCCTGCAAAAAAAAACTAGTGTAAATGAAAAAATATTTTAACATGTAATCCGAAACTGCAGTAGATATTGGAATGTAAGAATAACGCTGCAATATATATTGTAAAAAATCACAGCGACGCATACGAAATTCAATTCAAATTCTGGTAGTCGTTGGAAATTTAATTAAAATCAGTATCATCAAATAGTTGACCATTGAAAGGTTTTTCATACCAAAGAGATAAAATTGATTACGCTTAGTGCATCGAACACTAGTTAAATAATATGCGCACATGTTAGGAGTAAGGCTATGCCGGTTAATATCACTAGTAAACGAAGCTGGATAAAACGCGAGAGTCCCACTTGATAATTTGATGGACTAAATAAATTACTTGTATGTATAGATGAAATACACGAAAAGACGAATGGATAATTAAATGAGATGAACTGAAAAGATGGATGAATGAAATGGGTGAATAGGTGATAGTTGAACGGTTAATATCAATGAACAAATCGGATGATTGAATCGATGAAACGATGAATGGATCGGACCGATGAAGAGTTAGATCGTTTAAATAAAAGAGAAGAAAAAGATGTACGCACGGAATTTGAACCGTTTATACGTCTCAATTTTGATCCTATTTAACCGTTTGACAGTACTCTCATTTTTTGAACGTATGGACGGTCGATTAGATAGGCTACATGAATAAATGGTTTCGACGAACGAATAATCAAACAGACGAGTAAATGAAAAATCACAGGTGGACGGATATTTGAATTCGCTCAATGTACAGATGGATGGAGCATTCCTTCTGGAAGCGTTCTTTTTTTTACTTTTTCGAAGTTTTTTCCGATTGATTTCACTTATTTTTGAAAAACGCCGATAATTACCAACTTTGCTACAGGAGTAAAAAAAAATCTTGATCAGCGACAATTATTTTTGAGATTTTTCTTTTAAATTAAATGACCTTCTTCATCTGACGAAAAAATTACATTCCTAAACAGTTATTGTTTCCATAATTGATGGCTAAAACTGCTAAGTCGGTTTTGTAAGAGGTAAATCAATTTGCTACATGAAATGAAAAAAGAATTATAGTTTTAAAAAAAAGCACTTTTTTGTGAAGTAATAAAACACAAAAAGTGTCGACTGGTAAAAGACGGTGAGCACGGGATCTCAGACATAAATATTTCGAAATTAGAATGATTGCACTGAACCTTACTTGAATTATAATTGAAATCGAATTAATTTTTATTTATAATAATTCGAATTCATTAGTATTGAGGAAAATTACACAGTCACGGCACAACGTGTCGAGCACAAATATTTATCGACATGTAATTTCAATTTTTCATTAGCAATGCCCCATAAAACCGGCATATTCGCGTATGTAAGAGTGCGGCAGGGCTCGCGCTGGATTTTTCTTTTACGCTTTCTTTCTTTTCAATACTTGGCGTCAAGCCGCTACCGCGTCTCTTGATTCGTATAATCTATCTATACCATCATCATACTTGATGTATTTCGATGTTAAGAACACAGCCACACAAAAAAATGCATTTTCGAGTGCGGGGATGGAGACACTTATATCCTTGAAATATTTTGATCTGCTAAGGCCGAATCCGGGGACTGATCGACCTCAGCAGGATGGATTCAAGGCCATTGTAAGGTCAACTTGAGACAAAAACATTTAATTGGAGGAAACTACTAGAAATATCGGATTCTGAAGTCGCTCAATCCGAATCCGGAATCAGTTTGACCCTATCAGGTCAGGGTCAAGGGCATTTCAAGGTCAAATAAGAAAAAACCTTTTGATCGAAGAAAAGCATCAGAAAAATATGACCTTATCAGGTCGGGGTCAAGGTCAGTTGAAGAGCAATTCAAGTAAAAGTTGTTCAAATTGAGAAAACCACTACACAGACAAGTTTTTGGGGTCGCTAAATCCACATGTGAGGTTCATAGGATTCTATCATGTCACCGTTTTGTTATACCTTCAAAAAACGCCACAACTTGAGCTACTAAGCTCTATAATCTTGTCACTTCAGATTTAAACATCTATATAACCCCATAACCATATAATCTAAATTCGGGTAACCAAACAACAGAAATTATTACATTAAAAGTCGAGGGATGGCATACCCAGCGCCAGGTGCCAAAAAAGCAAATTAAAATTCTATTCTACCGGATTTTGTCGCGAATTTTATGATTACGCGAATATTAAAAATATCAAAAAATTCTGTTCAATTACTCGGTTCTGGCTGTGGCCCCTTTTCGAAGATCGAATATTTCTTATCAATACGATAAATTAACAAAACTACAAGGCTCGTGCCATGTTAACTTTTTCGCCAGTCACAATAATTATTTTATTACAAATTGTACACACATTTACCACAACTGAAGAGACTAGAGCCGGATTCACGTAACTTCCCTGTACATTACGGAATTTATTTATTGTGATTTCAATAAAAACTCACGGAAAAATCCGATAGAATACACATGAGGCGTCTGACGTGTGTCAGCGACTATATTTATGCTATATTATAAACATACTTTACTACGAGAGGCACCACCATCGATTCTGAGTTGGTCACGTAAGCTCGATGACTCTTAAATCTATATTAAAGCAGCCTGCCATGGCTGATGACATGATAGAATCGAATGGACCTCAGATAAGGATTCAGCGAGCTCAAAAACCTGTAAGGATAATAATTTTCTCAGTTTGGCTGATTTTTTCTTGTATTGCCCTTGAACTGAAAACGTTTTTCTTCATTTTACCTTACAATGCCCTTGACCCCAACCTGAAAGGTCTAACTGATTCCGGATTCGGATTTAGCAGCCTCAGAATCTTATATTTCTAGTAGTTTCCTCCGATTTAATGTTTGTTCTCAATTTGACCTTGCAATAAGCTTGAACCCGTCCTGCTGGGGTCACACAGATTATGACTGTGTAATTTATATGGATGAGCCACGAGTCGACCGCTACCATACGCAGATTTTGAACGGATTGACGATATTACAAGCTTTCATGTCGAATCAATTCCAATAGATTCTTAAAACGGTTATATTCTTGAAGTTGGTTTGTAATATCCTGAACACTTGCACGATGCACATAGTGGCTTACCGTACTGTCCAACACATGACAAACGTCCGTACTCGCAACAAGAAAATCTGCTTGCAACCGTGAATGAGAATACCGTTGTATGTCATACACTATCGTGCATTGCAGCAGTGTTTGCAATGCGGAAAATCGCGAAAATACATAGAGTTTTGAAATACAACCAATCTTCCT
>JBBLXU010001331.1:0-58467 GCA_037893425.1 Campoplex nolae | reverse complement strand
AGGTTATATTTCATGTATTTATATTTTACGCAAAATATTCGTATATTCTAACCTCTCACCTCATACACACGTACACTGCATAACCTTAAAAGGTCTCCGGATAGATAATGAAACGTAATTCATCCGAATGCAGTCAACCTATTTTTATATAGCTGTAAATTATGTGCGATTATTCGTCTAAATATGCATGAAAGCATCGAAAATGATTATCCGGATCAATTACGTGCGATTATTCGTCCGGATACGCAAAAACGTATTGAAAAATGTTGGCCCGGACGAATTACGTGCGATTATCCGTCCGGATAATCATTTTTCATCAACAAATAATCCAATCAACCCAGATAAGTCAACACATATCCGTATCAATGAAAATCACGCAGTTTTGGAATAAACGAGCCTTGCTGTTCTGGATATGTGAAAAATCATATATCCAAGTAGGCGAAATGATTATCAGTTTTCCATAAGCGGTCGTTAGTGTAATGGTTAGTGTTCATAGGTAGTGAGGTAGAAGGCATAGGTTCGATTCCCGGTTAGGTAGGTAATTTAATGGATGAATTTATTTACGTGTGTACCGATACTGGTAAAAAATGGATAATTGTCACACGTTAAAATTAAATTAATTTTTGTTTGTTTTATTTTTGATAAATGAATATGCATGAAAGCATTGAAAAATGTGTATCCGGATGAATTACGTGCGATTATTCGTCCGGATATGCATTAAAGTATTGAAGAACGTTCATTCGGATGAATTATGTGAGATTATTCGTCCGGATATATCGAAAAATCATTGAAAAATGTTTAGCTGGATAAATTATGTGCGGTTATTTGTTTGAATATGCATGAAAGCATTGAAAAATGTGTATCCGTATGAATTACGTGCGATTATCCGTCCGGATATGCATAAAAGTATTGAAGAACGTTCATACGGATGAATTATGTGAGATTATTCGTCCGGATTTGCATAAAAGTATTGAAGAACGTTCATTCGGATGAATTATGTGAGATTATTCGTCCGGATATATGAAAAATTCCACACACATCCAAAGATGCTTTACGCCCGCCCAACGATTCCACACATATCCAAAGATGCTAAACGCCCGCTTAACGATTCCACACACATCCAAAGATGCTAAACGCCCGCCCAACGATTCCACACACATCCAAAGATGCTTTACGCCCGCCCAACGATTCCACACATATCCAAAGATGCTAAACGCCCGCCCAACGATTCCACACACATTCAAAGATGCTAAACGCCCGCCCAACGATTCCACACTCATCCAAAGATGCTAAACGCCCGCCCAACGATTCCACACACATCCAAAGATGCTAAACGCCCGCCCAACGATTCCACACACATTCAAAGATGCTAAACGCCCGCCCAACGATTCCACACACATCCAAAGATGCTAAACGCCCGCCCAACGATTCCACACACATCCAAAGATGCTAAACGCCCGCCCAACGACTCCACACACATCCAAAGATGCTAAACGCCCGCCCAACGATTCCACACACATCCAAAGATGCTAAACGCCCGCCCAACGATTCCACACACATCCAAAGATGCTAAACGCCCGCCCAACGATTCCACACACATCCAAAGATGCTAAACGCCCCGCCCAACGATTCCACACACATCCAAAGATGCTAAACGCCCGCCCAACGACTCCACACACATCCAAAGATGCTAAACGCCCGCCCAACGATTCCACACACATCCAAAGATGCTAAACGCCCGCCCAACGACTCCACACACATCCAAAGATGCTAAACGCCCGCCCAACGATTCCACACACATCCAAAGATGCTTTACGCCCGCCCAACGATTCCACACACATCCAAAGATGCTAAACGCCCGCCCAACGATTCCACACACATCCGGATACGCATAAAACTATTGACCTGGACAAATTACGTGCAAGTATTTGTCCGGGTATGCATAAAAGCGATGAAAAATGTTAACACGGACGAATTATGTGCTATTATTCGTCCGGATATGCAAAAACGTATTGAAAAATGTTGGCCCGGACGAATTTCGTGTGATTATTCCTCCGGATACATCAAAAAAACCATTGAAAATCGTTTTCCCGGATGAATTTTGTGCGATTCTTCGTCCGGATATGCATTAGACCTTTGAACTTTTGGAAAATGTTCGTCCGGACGAATTCTGTGCGATTATTCATCCGGATAGGTACACAACCATTGAAAAGGGTTTACCTGGATGAATTACGTGCGATTATTCCTCCGGATACGCATAAAACTATTGGCCTGGACAAATTACGTGCAAGTATTTGTGCGGGTATGCATAAAAGCATTGTAAAATGTTAACACGGACGAATTATGTGCCATTATTCGTCCGGATATGCAAAAAAGTATTGAAAAATGTTGGCCCGGACGAATTTCGTGTGATTATTCCTCCGGATACATCGAAAAACCATTGAAAATCGTTTTCCCGGATGAATTTTGTGCGATTCTTTATCCGGATATGCGTTAGACCTTTGAGCTTTTGGAAAATGTTCGTCCGGACGAATTCTGTGCGATTATTCGTCCGGATATATTGAAAAATCATGGTAAACTGTGCATTCGGATGAATTACGTTCCATTATCTATCCGGAGACCTTTTGAGGTTATGCAGTGTACGTGTGTATGAAGTGAGAGGTTAGAATATACCAATATTCTGCGTAAAATATAAATACATGCAATATAACCTCAATTTATACAAATTTCCGGACGAATAACAGTGACGTTTTCGTCCGGCTGCCGGACGAGCAGACACAGCCTATATAATAACGTAAATGTACTTGTCTCGAGTCGGTACCGCGACTCTAGAGATAGTAATACCGTTACGCCACGCGAGTTTCATAATATTTTTATTATTTGAATATCTCAGCATCAAAAAAGAATATCGGAACTCATTTTTTTGTCCGGTTGTCAATGTCCGGTTTTCCATTCTGTCGTCTTCACTCCTTTACTTCCTGCCAAAGCTTCTTCATTATTATTGCGGCGTAATTAGTCAACCCATCCCAGGTCTCGCGGGAAAGCAACGTCTGTACTTTATAGTGCTCTGTTCCAATTTGCACGCCAACCAATCGCGAACGTGACCTTGATCAAGGAGATCATCCCTTTGATTCCCTTATCGATATTGGTCTTCTCACACGAATTCGTCCAACTGGCTAAGCAAGCTGCTGAGCTTTGAGAGAGCTTTCTGCTCCCTGCTTTCGCCTGTAGCTTCGAATGTCCCCGTAGCCAGCGTGTTCATTACTGGGGCACTGCGATCGTTGGAGTCTGCTTGCTAACTCCCAGCCGACGATACTGAAGATTCGGGCGATTTCTCTGATTTCAGAACGGTTGACTTTCGAAAAATGTTAATTTTCCTTCTATTCTGAATCGGAATGTACATTTCAGAAAAAAAATCAAAAGGTCATGCAAATTCATCTTCAACGTTTTTTTTTTGGAAATTAAAAAAACATACGAAAACTTTGGGACGATTGCCATTTTTAATTTTTTTTTCTTCTCTTCATAAGAAACTTCGACATTTTCTACAAGTTACCTGAAATTTTCAGAGTAGGATTTTTTCGCTTTTTAATTTTTTTCCATAAAATATTTTTTTTTGTTTCAACTTAGCTTATTTTTAATGACACCACTTTGGAAATTTTCTAGGATGTACCGAGAACCTTAAAAGTTGAAGAAAAATAATAATTATAACAATTGAAAGGGGTACTCATTGGAAAAATTTCAATTTTTTCCGAAAAAATCAGAAAAAATTGAAGACAGCCTTAAATATTCTTTGTATTTTTCTTAAACTATATTTGAGAATAAAGAAAATAGAATAAATTTATGATTCAGTTAATAGCTTCGGCTTGGGCCAAAGTGTCAAGAATGACACTTGGATCACAAACTGCGTGGTTTTCGAGTTAAGTTACTCCAGTCATCAGTTTTGACTGGAAATGAAGGAAAAAAAGTATCTTATGCAACTTTTTTCCTTCTTGACAATTTTATTCAAGTCTCAAAGTTTTCGAATTGAGCTGCATTCTCCAAAAGTTGTATTTTTCAAGTAAAAATAGAATAACCCTGCGTGAAAAAAGATGGCATGAACCTTTTCAAAATGGAAATTAAGGCTATTGCTTCCCCTTTCAAGGTTGTTATGAAAAGAATTTGTAGAAAAAATATCCAGAAGCCTGGCCATGTGTCCAATTTTACGCAGCCCAAAAAAGGCGGAAAACAGCAATTTTTGAAAGTGCGTACCACATTGGAAAATAATCGTAAAAAATATTTGGAAATAGATATATGAATGTAGGTTTGTCCTTTCCAAAACGCCGTTTGCTGAATCGAAATGTCTTCATTTTTCAGAGATATCAAACTTTTAGTGCGGACCGAATTTTTATCCGGTAATTCCCTACTTTTGTATTTAATAATTTGGGTGCAATCGTTCAGATAATAATTTTAGTGCGTAAAGTGTGGTCAAATGATGTTTCAGTACAAAAATGTCTTCAATAATTAAATGTGAATATAACAAATATCATTCATCAGTATATCGATAATTGCGTAGAAAATCGAAAATTACATTTCAAATGTACAAAAGTCGAGATAGTCACCTCCGAATATTGAGCAATCGAGCTCATTTTCTAACAGAATTTTTTTTTCACCAATACCTTATAGAAAACAAGGGTAAGAGCCGTTAAAATTTTTTTTTGCATCAGTTTAATGATCATGATACTATATCAAAAAATTGCCAACTTCATATGTCACACTTTTGTAAAACCGCTGCGTTCAAGGATTGCGGAAATTAACTGTAAATAAAATAAGTCATGAAACCTGCAACTCACTAAAAACCCTTATCTCGCTTGATTTCTCTCTGTAAGAGCGACGATGCGTGATTCTTCGTAATTGGTGAGATCTATCGCGTGACCCGTCTAAATAACTTGTTCAAAATAACTTTATTCAAAAATAACTTCTCCAATAAGGACTTCTGCAACATTAACTTTTGCAATAATAACTTCCGTAATAATAAATAAAATAAAATAACTTTTCGGAATTCTGAATTATTATGATACTATGATATTAGGTAGATTGTTATGATATTGTGAATTATGATCATACTATGAAAGATGCTCGAGACTACATTTATGTGTGTGTCATGTGTCAATGTGTTGTATATACGACAGACAATCGTTATGTTTCAGAGAATTTGTTCAGTATGGCAGTTATTATGCTCATTTATTCGTTTATTTATTAACGACGTTGTTTTATATGCACATTTTTACATTATATTATAAATACTGTCTACGTTATCTGGCTAAAGAATAAAAGTCATTATTGCAAAAGTTATTATTACGAAAGTTATTATTTTACAAGTTATTATTGTAAAAGTTATTTTAAAATGAAGTTATTTTTGACTAGTTATTTTAAACAAGTTATTGAGACATCTATCGCATTTAACATTCAAAAGAGGCTGAGGTACTCAGAGCATATTCATCAACATATAATCAGAGCCTACTTAGAGCACGTTCTGAGGCAGCTGTTATCCTCACACCCGAACGACTCAAGTCAAGAAAGGTGTTCCAGCTCCACCTAATCTATTCCGTGATCATGAATTTGAAAATCGTTAAGATGCTCTAGGATTCTAGGAACTGGAAAAAGTTTCATGTTCGGATTTGATCATAAATTACGTCAGATGAAATCGAAAATCCTTATAAATAAAACGGGACATGTGTTTCTTTTTCCGGCTTTATTTTATGGATCCTATTTTCCGGTTACAATTGTCAAAAATCACCATACGTAGATTACAATAAATTTCCTCCAAACATTAGTATTATCTCAACATTCTGAGTTCAATATTTTGTTGATTAATTTCCCCTGACAGACCAAATCCTTTGAATCGCCCTGTACAGGGTAAGACCTGAACTTATCCACAAAAATAATACTAATAAACTACTCGCGCTTTAACGTTCGCATCGCTCCGAACGTAATCAGTTAATTGGATCGTTCTAACTTTTCATCAACAATGATTTGCTTCAAAGTTGAATAAGATGTTTCCTCCTCTGAAACTCTAAGCATAGCGTGCAAACTATGTTTTCTGTCATACGTAAGAAGGATGGGGAAGAAACAGGTAAACAGAAGATTATCAACGTAGGAAGCAATGAAGTATTGAGATCAGGGGTGATGATAAAATGAGACGAACGTATCGGTAGGGAGACGATAGAATGAGTACTTTAATGGTAAGTAAAGGACAGGAACGAGACGGTAGAAACGCCTGAAGCGCACCGAGAAGCCTAGCCAGGTTCGGCTTAGCTCGAGCTGTGCTTACACGGTCCATGAAGGATGAGAGTGTGGCGACGGTACCTACCGAAGTTGATGTTTGCAGCAGTCCCTAATTAGTGGAGTGGCATCGCGACGACGAACAAAGAGAATGTTTTTTTCTCGGCAGTATACTGTTCGGGAATAATTTCCATTTTGCTTTCCCGTTAGCTAAAGTTTATCGAGAATCATTCAATAAGGAAGTTATGATAGATTAAAAAAATACAGCTGAAGAGACGCGAGGTAGCGTTTGAAATGGAGTTACAATCTGCACTTTATGCCGTCATTGGTTCCATACTTCATCAAGTTGCATGACTGAAAAATAATTAAGTACACTGACAGCTCTATCGTCTGCTGGATCGAGGCTTGCCACGACTATATCATCTCTAAATAAAACGAGTCACGGTGATGAGGTAAAATTGGCATGTCATATTGTTCATTTACAAAGCTCAGGAGTCATTTGATGGCTTGAAAATTGAACTGGAAACTAATTGAGAAATTCTCTTTCGTTTGAGTCCAAAATCAACAGGATCGGAGGCGTAATAGCCGAGACAAAACCTTGCTCGGGCTCAAGATTATGCGAAAGTTTCTAACGCATTCAAACATTTGACGTGTCTGTATATAACACTATCAAAGACCTCTTGATACAAAACCCTATAATAATCCATGCCTGAAAAATCTTTCTCAACAGAAAATTAATTCTTTCTGAAAACTCGCCGTGAATTACACATAAAATCGTTGAAAATAAAATTCTTTTCCACCATCAAGTTCCACGATAAATTCGTTTCCACGGTTGAAGAATATTGAAAAATATATCGTAATAACGAAGGAAAACAGTTGTATATTTCAATTTTGAGAGCTTTTGAATTTTTTTCGATTAAATTGATATCTGGTCAAAGAATAAATGGAAGGAAACGCCGCCGTATATTTTCGAAAAACTCTTTGAAAGGATGCCGCGCATAGTCCACAAAATGCTGAGTGCCAAAGGCGGTTTCTCCGACGAGAAACAAGTTTAATCGGTAGGTGAAGAAATTAGTCTACAACAATTCAAAACCTCTGAAAATTGAAATATGCAACTTTTTACCCTCGTAATATTTCAAACCAGCCTCAAGGTCGAAATAAATATCATCAGATAGAAAAAATCGAAAAAAAACCTGAAAAAGTTACATAACATCTAAAATGAAGGAATAAAACTTTTTGTACTTGGACTTTTTGTCATAGTTTTCTGATTACGGAAATTGACCTACCTGGGGACGAAAAAAAATTCGAAAAAAAATCTGGAAAAAATCTAGTGACGAGAACAATCGCTGATGCAGTTTTTCACTCCTGAGATTTTTTTCTGGACGTGAAAGTTTTCGTGTTACGCAGGAATTTCTGAATTTTGTCTTTTCTCGCGAAAAACAAGATAGCTTTTTGAAAAAACATCGTACCAAAAATTCATTTTTCTATAAAATCGGTGGAGGAGCATCATAGAGAGCGCGGAAGCTTTTTTGGGTTTTTGCCCGGAAATTTTCTGACCGTAGTGTCTGACGTCGTAGTGTAGTATTTATTACTGACGTCGACGAAAATCAAGTTTATACCGGATAGCAAACATATTTAGCTGTCAACTTTTACAACAAAGCCTCTTGTAGCTCTAAAAATTACATTTTACATTGTTTTTGCAGATCATGACAACATGTACATCATGAGTACAAAATTCACGGAAACCGTTTCTACGAGCACTATTTTGTAGTTGGTAATCATGAAGCATACAAAAAGCCTTAAGGAGTTTCGTTACAGGCAATACAATGTTGCCATGCTAAACCATGTTAAGAACATAAAAAAATTTAAAAAGTTCAGAATTTCATAAAAATTTGGTGAACATCCATATTCTTTAGTGCCAAATTTGACAATACAAATTTTTTCAGATTTTTCTTCTACACAGTTATGGAGTAATTGAACACTAAAGTTCACGTGTATAAGCATAGGGTTTCCATATATATATGTCGCATTGCATTCGAAGATGTGACTTGGGCGACGCACTCGACCTTTTTTTGACATCGCAGTCGAAGATGCGATTTGGGCGACGCACTTGACCTTTTTTTTTTTATGACGTTAAGGGATGGTCAAATGGCAAGCGTCGAGTGACAAGACGTCACCCAAATGTTTAAAATGTAGTAACTTGGTTGGTGGTGCGTGGTGCATGTACCACAAGTGGGTTGTATCGCGTAGAGGCCCAGGACAAAGAAAAGAGGAAAAACGAAAAGGTCTCACATATTGGAAATTATTCCTTCTCGGGTCATCGTGTCGGAAAGAGCGTTTTTGAAAGAAGGGCTCTGCGTGATACACTCCGCTAGCACCACTATCCAGAGAAATTAATATAGCGTTTATTTTGTACCTTTTAATCTTTGTGTCCAAACATATAATAAATTCTGTACGCTGTGTCACTGCGGCCGTCAGTGAGGTATTTAACTATTTTTTTGATACACATTATTTGTGTGTATCTGACATCAGAAGTGGGATAAAGAACTTTTTAACTCGGAGATTCGACGATAAAGTTCACGTGAAAATTGTGTAACCTTTGAAATGCAACTATGACAAAAGAGGGTGAAAACAGTGTCAGTGTTGTGGTTGAATCCGGTGAAAACAGTGCCGGTGTGGAAGCGAAGGACGGTGAAAAAGGTGTTAGTGAGACAGGCAATGTACGATCTCGAGATCGGAAAAGACAACGATCTCCGTCTTCATCCGAATCGGAACTTGAGCCTGATGATTCCACGCACCCAAGAAGTAAACGGAGAGAACGTACGTCAAGACTGAAGGAAGAGAATCTGCGACTGATTGCTTTGCTTACTCGACGCGAACGAGCTCCGATGGACCTCATTAAATTCGATCCAAAAACGACTGACGCTACCGGCTGGGCAAAAACGGTTGATGAATGGATTCAACGTTACAAACCGGACGATTGGGAAGTTGTTCAGCATCTGGCTAAAGCGTTCAAGGACGAAGCAGCTCAGTGGTTCACTGGTATGGACCCTTCCGGAAAATGCTGGACTGAAATTCGTGCTGAATTTATGAGCGCGTATGCAAAAAATAAAAACGTCGCTTCAGAACTTCATTCTATCTGGATGGACGATGCTGAGTTCACGCTCGAGAACTTTAGGGCCGATCCCCACTGTCGCTCCGCTCTCGCTCCGGTCTCACTCCACTCTCGGTCCAGTAAAATATTCTTACATGCTTACTATACGCGCGTGTCCACACTATCGGTACCGCTCCACTCTCGCTCCGGTCTCGCTCCGGCTCTGATAAACTCGGAAGAATATTTTGGAGCGAGAGCGGAGCGAGAGTGGAGTGAGAGCGGACCTAGACCGATAGTGTGGACACTCGTTCGTTCCAGCTCCGGTTCATCGTGCATTGTGTTCTTCAGACTGAAGGGTGCTGGTAAGCTACGTAGTGGTGGAAATGCATAGAAATTTGGCTAGATCGAGAGCGGAGCGAGAGCGGACCGAGACCGTCAGTGTGGACACAACGAGATTTTACCGGAGCGAGAGTGGAGCGAGAGTGGAGCGAGAGCGGAACGACAGTGGGGATCGGCCCTTATGAAGAGAGGAAGAAAGCTAAAGGCGTGGCTCAAGGAACGGAGTTCGGTGGACGAAACCGCAACTCAATTGGCCGGGTTATCGTACTCGTTCCAAAATCGGTTCGTTCGAAACATCTTTATACGCGAATCGCCTCGTAACCTGCAGGAAACAATGTCGTACCTCGATGGAAAAACGACCGACCATCATCGACCGCGTGCATCCCTCGGAGCCCCTGGTCCACATACTAAGACTCCGACGCCGCGAGATGGGAAGTCGCACCGTTCGGACATCGAGTGCCACAATTGCGGAAAGAAGGGACATCGTATGGCTGATTGCAGATCATCCTCGAAGTCACACAGCAGCCAGTCACGGGACAACAAGGGCTCGTACTCCAAGAAGGCGGTGACCTGTTACAACTGCAAGGAAGAGGGTCACATCTCCCCGAACTGTCCAAAGAAGGAGGAGAAAATCGTGAAGCATTGTAATTTGACCTCTACCGAAAATACCTTGAAGCTGGCTGACGGTAAGGTGTTGAAATTTATTTTTGATTCTGGATCGGACTGCTCGTTAGTAAAAGAGAGTTTGGTGGAAAGGTTGCCCGGTAGGAGACGGTGCGTCTCTACGCGGTTGAGAGGCCTTGGAAATGGATACGTAGATTGCCGTGAGCAAATCTCTGTGTTGGCCGATTTAAATGGCATAAATGTCGAAATTGATTTGTATGTGGTAGCGGATGAAACTTTGTCCGTGGATATAATTCTGGGTAAAGAATTGTTAGCAGATGGTGTCTCAGTCACGTTGGACGGAACCATGGTAAAATTTGCAAAAGTAGACAAATTTATTGGCTCGTGTAACTTGGAAATTAGTATCGATGCTGTCGATTGTGATTCAATCAATATGAGAAAGGCACTCATTGAATTTTTGGGAATGTATGAGAAAAATATGAGCTTGGGGGACTCAAAAAGTTGAGTCCCCCAAGATTCGAGTCACTTCCGGTAGTCTTGAGATTAGATTGAAAGACGTAAACAAACCCGTACAGAGACGCCCTTACAAGCTAGGCGATGTAGAACGACAGACTGTGAGAGGTTTGGTTTATAAAATGCTCAAGGCAGGAGTCGTTCGGGAAAGTAGAAGCCCATTTTCTAGTCCAATCATCCTAGTAAAGAAAAAGGATGGATTGGATAGACTATGCGTAGATTTTCGGAAATTAAACTCAAATACTGTAGCAGACCGTTATCCATTACCGCTGATACAAGATCAATTAGATCGTCTGCGTGGAGCGCATTATTTTTCATCAGAAATGGAAGAGGAAAATTCGATAGAGAAGCTCGCATTTATTACACCTGACGGACATTACGAATACTTGACAATGCCATTTGGGCTGATGAACGCACCATCCGTGTATCAAAGAGCCATTAATAACCCACTGGGAGAATTGAGATATTCTTATGCAATTGTTTATTTAGATGATGTCCTTATACCTGGCAAAACCGAACAAGAGGCTTTTGATAGACTGAAAATTGTAACGGCAAAACTGGCTGAGAGCGGGTTCTTGTTCAATTTAAATAAATGTAAATTCTTAAAGTGTCGAGCGGGAGGCTGAGGCCCAACCTTCGAAAGATCGAAGCCCTGGCGCAATCGCCCATCCCTCGAACGCAGACTCAGGTAAGACAATTGCTTGGGCTAGCGTCATATTTTCGCAGGTTCATACTGAAATTTTCACAGATTGCAGCCCCTTTGTACAAACTGACCGCAGGTAGTACAAAAACGATAAAGTGGACAAACGAACACAGCGAAGCTAGGACGAAAATTATCGAATGCTTAACGTCAGAACCGTGTCTCCGTGTATTTGACCCTAGCTTACCTATCGAATTACATACTGCTGCCAGTGCCCTCGGGTACGGCGCTGTGCTGCTTCAACGTATAGAAAAAAATAAACATCCCATTGCCTACTACAGCAAACGCATCATAGACGCTGAAACTCGGTATCACTCGTACGAGCTCGAGACCCTTGCAGTCGTGAACGCAATAAAACACTTTCGACAATACTTGGTCGGTCGTAAATTTTTGGTTGTCACAGACTGTAACTCACTAAAGGCCGCGAGCCTAAAGAAAGATCTGACACCACGTGTGTACCGTTGGTGGGCATTTTTACAATCCTTCGACTTTGACATTGATTATCGCGCGGGTGAAAGAATGAAACACGATGATTTTTTGTCAAGAAACCCTGTTTCGGAGAAAACTGTAATGAAAGTCAACAAAGACGATGTAAATAAAATTATAGAACTTGCTGCCGACTGGTTAATTGTAGCTCAACAGAAAGACGATGAAATAAAAACCTTATACCGCGAAGTACTTGACGGATCAGAGTCTACAAAAACTTACACGATAAAGGATAAAATCTTGATGCGAACAATAGAGAGAAAGGGTAAACAAGTCACGTTACCCGTAGTACCCAGATCGATGGTATGGTCGCTCATACATCATGTACACGCAAATATTTGTCATTTAGGCCCCATGTAGGAAATGCCAAGCTTGACAACAGAGCCAACGCTGGGCCCACGAATGGCTTGCCGACTGTAGTCTGCCAAGCCTGGCCCATCCTTGGGCGTTCATCGGGTGCCGTTAATAAAAACAGAATATTTCTGCCAATATCAAATCGACACTTGGCCCATGAATGGCAGTCTATGATCAGCCAAGCAAACTTTACCAGTCTTGGGCCATTTATTGGCCGATGACTGAATGCCATGGATATTTTAATACAATATTTGCCGATAAACATTCGACACTTGGCCCATGAATGGTAGTCTATGATCAGCCAAGCAAACTTTACCAGTCTTGGGCCATTATTGGCCGATGACTGAATGCCATGGATATTTTAATGCAATATTTGCCGATAAAAGTTCGACACTTGGCCCATGAATGGTAGCCAGTGATCGGCAAAGCAAGCTTACCAGTCTTGGACCATTTTTGGCTGATTTCTGTAAGCCGCCAGTATTTCGGTCCTATTTTCATAATAAACATCAACCTTTCGATCATATAGGTTGCAGAATACCGAGCACGAAAATAATTTTTAAAAAAACGTTCATTGCGATAAAAATGCGTATCACATTATTTCTATGTATATACATTATTTTAATAAATAATAATATTGATTAATAATAAAATAATTTTTGATTGCATAATCAAATTTTGTATGTACAAATTATTTATTATTGATAATTTATTATTATTATTATTATTACCAATAATAATTGTTAATAATAACTATTTTATTTTATAATTTATATAAAATAATATAATTTATATACATACACAAGCATATATTATTATATAAAATAACATAATAGTACAATAATATATAATTTTATTATTATTATTATTACCAATAATGATTGTTAATAATAATAATTTAGCATTATTTATTATTTATTAAAATCATGCATACACATAGAAATAATACGATTAACATTTGTATCGTAATAAACTTTTTCAAATTCGTGCTCGGTATTATGCAGCTTATTTAGATGAAGAATTTGATCTTGGAAGTAACAGCGTTTAGTGTATGGTTAGCGTCCCGGGTTAGTAAGATAGGTGTTAGGTAGGAAAGACATAGGTAGGCAGTTCGAATCCCCCTTCTGGCAGAAAAAAATAATCTTCAATGAATTGATAAATCTGTTTTTTTTTTTTTTAATTTTCCCCATATTCTGCCATGTTTTGACAATAAATAATCTTATTTGACGAAGAAATAAGGATTATTTAATAAAAATACAATAAATAAATTACTCGATGACCCAATCGGCCGACGACCTATTCCCATTCTTGGGCCAAGAACAACACCCAGTAACGGACCGAAGTTATCATCCGTTCTTCAGCCGTCACTGGGCCAGGCTTGGACCCTTCGTAAAACCCTACATGGGGCTGGGAAAAGACTTTAGACACACTCTACGAACTTTATTGGTTTCCGCATATGTCAAAGCAAGTAAAGAAATTTGTAGCGAATTGTATTCTGTGTCAAACTTGCAAATCCGTATCGAGACCATCTCAAGCACAGCTGCATCCGATAGAAATAGACGATACGCCGTGGTATACGATTCACATAGACGTATCAGGAAAATTGTCAGGCCCGTCTGAGAAGAAAGAGTACGTTTTCGTAATTATAGATGGATTTACGAAATTTGTGACATTAAATTGGATAAACCGTTTGGACGCAGAAACAGCTATTAATCAGATTGAGAAGCACTCGTTCATTTTTGGGGTGCCGAGACGAATAGTTTCTGACCAAGGTTCGGGATTTCCAAATGCGCGATTCAAGGAATTTTGTGAAGAAAGAAATATTTTGATTCACTTAATAGCTTCGGGAACGACAAGAGCTAATGGTCAGGTTGAGAGGGTTATGTCAACAATGAGAAATATGTTGTCCATAAGTAAAGCTCAGGGAAAGCAATGACAAAACGAACGAGGCAGAGTGCAACTTGCAATAAATTCAACTGTCCATAAAACACTGGGAAAAAGTCCCGCCGAGATTTTATTTGGTACAAAGATAAACGCAATAGAAATAGAACGCGTAAAACATCCGAGCGTAGTAAATGACAGTGATGAGTTGAGTGATGCATGTTTCAAAACGCTGTAATTAATTAAATATCGTCGAAACAATTTTCAAGGATTTCGAAAAAACGTTCGACCAGCTCTGCTTGCTGTAAGGACTCTACGACTCTTTTCTTTGACATAGTATAGACGTATATATAATAACATAAATGTACTTATCTTATATTTGCAGTAAATTTGTGCGGTACATGCGTGCAGATACAATGCGAGCATTTGTACGCGTATTTGCGCTTTTCTATATAATTATTTTTTCGTTTTCTTTTTAAGCTTCAGCAGGTACCGTTCAAGATGTAACATGAGTCCATGCAGAAACCTATTCACTATTCTTGGCTACGTTGGAATGATTTCATATTTTTTTTTTTCAAGAATATTAGGAGGTAAATTTAAATGTAATAACAAAAAAATGTAGAATGGTTACTTTATGATTAAGGTCGCGATCTTTTAATACTTGGCATCCTTTTTTTACTTTTTCAAAGTTTTTTCCGATTGATTTCACTTCTTTTTGAAAAACGCCGATAATTACCAACTTTGCTACAGGAGTAAAAAAAATCTTGATCAGCGACAATTATTTTTCTTTATAATAATTCATAGTTTTCATTTATAATAATTTGAATTTATTAGTATTGAGGAAGATCACACAGTCACAGCACAACGTGTCGAGATAGGAAACTTTTTTACTTTCCTATTTTTTTTTTGCTAAAATTTTTTCAGAATTTTTTTCAATCTTTTTTATCGAGATGCGAAGAATTGTCCAAAAAATCGAATTATCGCATCTTGAGAACTATTGGGCTTCAGAAACAGTATCAATAGAGGAAAAAATTGTAATTGTTTATCATCAATGCCCTAGAAAATAGCTCGAGTGAAACTTTGCTCTGCTATTGTTTGGCTTGCGGTGGAATATCGAGAAAAATATCTTTTCGATGTGGCGAAAAATGGAGAAAAAATCTGAGAATCTTGTTGTCTACTGATAATCATTAATTATTTTTTTCCCCTTGATACAGTTTCTGAGGTCCAATAGTTCTCAGGATACAACAAAGCTCGATCAAATAAAAAAAGGTTAAAAATTTTTTTTTTTTAATAAAGCAAATAGAAAATTGGAAAGTAAAAATGTTTCGTATCTTAATATTTTGACGCGAACCTCATGGTTATCGAGTAAAGCCAGATCTCCAAATTTCGACCAGAATCCATGGAAAAAAAAATCTTGCACAAAAATTCTGAAAAAACTTCAGTCAATCCAACATGACCGGATGCGACTTTTCACCTTCTTGCTGATTCCATTAAAACCTTATAGTTTTTCTTGTTACACAACATTTTGAGAAAATGGTCTTTTTTACACAGGTGACGCATTTATGGGGAAAGAATTGCATAGAACTATATAAAAATAAAAAAAAATAAAGCTTGTGCTCCCCGTTTCAAGTTTTCCATGAAAAAAAAAAACAATGAAAAAAAATTTTCACAAGTGATTGGTCCAATTTTGAACAACTAAAAAAACGGCGAAAAATGACTATGTTCAAAGATGTGTACTGGATCCAAAAAACATCGAAAAAATAATTTAAAAACCCAAAACAATAGCGGAATATGTCCCCTTCAAAACCCCGTTCGCAAAATCGGAATATCTGCTTTTTTGACAGAGTAATCGAACTTTTAGCGCGACTCGAAATTACGATTGATGTTCCCATACGTTTGGCCGGCAGTGCATACATATTAGGGTGCTTTTTTTCGCGACTATTTCTTTTTCTTCACTCCCGCCTCGAAATTTTGTTGGACATACCCAAAAAAAAATTCCTCTCAATTATGAGTCCTTAATATTAATATTAACCACTCGCCCTCAGCATGTGAAGATTTTCCATTTAAAATACACGTAAACTTGAGTGTTTTTTTTTTTTTAATTGCTACAACTCAGCGGCATTTCATGCTATTTCAACTTTCAAAAAAGCAAATTACTCGGAATTGAACGATGTACAAAAATGCTTTTGGCGATGTAACTGCAACTTACACCGGAGAGACAGTACAGGTCACTAAAGCCAAATTTTTCATGAATTTCTTGTTTTTTCGTTGTTATTTTATAAACGGCTGAAGCTACAGGAAAAATGTGAATGACAAAGTTATAGTAAATTCAATTTCCTTCAAAAAATCTTGCATAAACAAAATCGCTATTATTGATATTTCTCGAGATAATAAGCTTTGATTTTTTTATAGCTCGCGATTTTCATAAATTTGCGACTCAAATCTTGAAAAATATCCATTTTTTATTTCTTTTTCTTACATTTTTTGTAGATTTTATAGAAAAATAAGTTTCCAGTGACGGAAAACATGACTGATATAAAATGTCTAAGCTGCAATTTAAGAAGACTAGGGTGCATCACGCGCGCTGAAGCGCGCGAGCGGTTTTCTGGTAGCGCTGCAGCGCTCCTTTCATGTATAAAAACTTATTGAGATATGCGACAGTGTCTTGAAACCAACCTATTTTGGAGCAGTTTAATAAGAATAAACACGAGTTTAGACAAATAAGAACATTTATTACAAGTAGCATATAATACAGAGAGAGAGACAGAGATCGCTAATTTCTTGTCCGTTATCGACCGTTCTACGGATTGACCGCTTTTCCGTATTATGTGCACACACACGTAAATTATTATTTTTATGAAGATAACATTTTTTTTAATGAACTATTTGTTAATTCAACATATTTATATCAACATCATAATAATATAATACAAGTAGAAGTGATGTTTCAAATTATCGAATTTTATGGGCAAATTTTGAGTGATATTTCAGCGATATAATTCCTTGTACACATAATTTTCAACGATGTTCCTGTCACATTGTACTCCGATATAAACTTTGAGAGCTTCCCAAGAACGCACACGTGAGAAGGCCACGTACAATTGACCGTGATTGAAGACATCTCTTCGAAGATCTACGCTAATTTTATCGAAAGTTTGTCCTTGTGACTTGTTGATGGTCATAGCAAAAACTACCTTTACAGGAAATTGACGACGCTTGAAAGTAAAGGGATAATCATTTTCACAATAAAGAGTAATGCGATGTAAAAAAACCACTTTTCCACTTTTATCACCTGATAAAATCTCACAACGCAATACTGCATTACCCAGTTCTAAGATCATCAATCTTGTACCGTTGCATAACCCTTCGTTAATACTCAAATTTCTTATAAGCATTATAATACCGTTTTTTCTGAGGCGAAGTTCATGAGGTGGCAAACCCGGTGGTGACAATGTATTTAAATACTCGGGCAAAATAGTCTCGTTGATCTGATCGTTGTCGCCACAATTCTCGGTACTATCAACACTCGTGTATAGCCATTCTGTACTTTAATCGAATAAATCCATAACTCTTGAATTGATTTCGTCGACGTCGACATTTCGAGCGGACAGAATTGCACGTTTTGCTACATCTTGGAAATTTTTCGCTCTCACCAATTGTCCGTAAGTGTCTTCTACGATATCTTGGTTTGCAGGCGCCACGCAACGTTCTGGAACTTGAAGATTATCATTCGCATCATTGAGAAGACCGTCACCAACGTTAAGTAAGAATTTTGCAAATTCAACTTCGTTTGGTAATACTCTCATGTTCTGAGTTAACGCATATTTAGAGAAATTTGACCACAATGCACTGTACTTAATTGACAGATTTATTATTTCGCGGCAAGTACCTCGCACTTTGACAGGAAGGAGTTGTCGAAAATCTCCTCCAAGAACAATGACTTTTCCACCAAACGGTTTGTCATTATTCATAATGTCCCGCAATGTTCGATCTGCTACTTCCAATGCATGGCGTGGTGCTATTGGTGCTTCATCCCAGATAAAAAGATCAACATTTTTTAAATACTCACCCTGTTTAGATTGAACTTTGATGTTCGATGTAGAATCTGCGTACAAAGGTACTGGAGGTCCAAACGTTTTGTGTACTGTTTTTCCCTCTGGCAATAATATTGCTGCAATTCCGATGAACGCCATAGCACTAACGCGCTTTTCTCTACCACTAACGAGGTTTGAAAGGGTAGTGTATGTAAACCGGATCCCCCTGGCCCGTCGATATAGAAACAAGTTTGTTCATCGTTGTTATTGTCTATCACACTCAAGACCGCATCAACGAATCCCTTTTGAGTATCATTCAGCTGCTCATATTGTCGCATGCCAATTTCTACAAACTGAGCAGGAGAGATATCTCTTTCATCGTCGTCCGATGTCTCTATTTGCTCCATTGTTGGGAATTGCGATATATTTGAGTCTTCATTTATAAGCATGCTAGCAATTTGGGAATACGCCTTTCTTTGAGCTCGTTGCATGCCGATATGTCTCGCATAATCCTGTGACAATTTTTCTTTGAATTCTTCCCGAAGCTTCTCTGGATGAATCGGCTGACAGTGGACCAGTATTCTTACGAATAATCTTCGGAGTAACCCAAGCATCATCCAAATAGGAGCTTCTTCCATTGCTCTCTTCCACTCGGCGTCGTCTTCGATCAAACCTAAAGCTAAACATGTTGCGATGAAAGTTTCGCAAACTTGGCCATTAATAGTCCTCAAATCATCGAAACTCTTGGCTCCTTGAACCTTCAACACAAGTAACCGTAGATGAAATAATTCAGTTTGTGCAGGACTCACCGAATACATTCGTCCGAACGCGTCATGTCTACGTTGTCGTTTTTCCCACCTACAAACTGATTGTCCATCAACTTTTGATCTTTTAAACACATAATGTGATGGAATGTCGGGATATATAAATTGTCTCGCAAATGCATCGCGCAAATTTAACGCGAAATAATCGTTCAGCATACCTATCTGACTCATAGCATTCCTTATTCCATCATTGTTCATGTCTACCGGAATTGTCACATTATGCTCGTTGGGTAAATGTACCGGAAGGCGTATCACAGGATGGCTTTTCTCTTGCATTTTTTCATCACAAATACGGCAATTGCCTCGTTTGGTCCTACGTAATGAGCTTCAACGTGATCTGTAACTTCATCGTGATTAATGACCCGTTCTTCGTTTTCCCCGTCTTCTCTGTTGGTTATCTGAATAGCAGCTGCATCAGGTCCTTTGAAAATGTATTTTTACAAGTACTTTGGAGCTGTGACGCTTGTTACAATTTCTACATTTATATGGCAATTAAAAATGCGCAACAACGTCGGACAATAAGGTACGACCCATTGATTGTCCTCCAACGACGTGTCCTCCACGACGTTCGTATGAAGTTCCAGTATCTTTTCGACGATAGTGTGGATAAGCGTCCGCATCCATTGTGGTTTCATTGGGGAATGGTTTTGGAAAGTGTTTGGAGCATTTTCCGTTCACTTCACACTATGCACCACAAGGTCCATGGATCATATTCCCCATAACAATCCGATGCAAATCGGGATTTACATCTGGATCAGGAATTTCAGCAGAGATGTATTGGTTGACTTTTCCTGGGGTTGATAATTTGTTCTTTAATGTCACCAACATATGAATATGCAATAGGCCACGCTTCTGTGACTCCATTGTGTACACGAATGCATTTGATTCACCAAAGAAATTTTTTCGAACGATTAAATCGATTAAATGTTTTTTCTTCATATCGAAAACACGGGCTGTGAGATCTGGTCTGTCAGATGGTTGCTGACCAGGAAGAAGGTTTTCTTTTATCTCGCGCCAGTTTGGATTGCAAGTCATCGTAATAAAGAGATCCGGTTTTCCGAATTTTCGTACGATTCCCATGGCATCCTGGTAGTGTTGCATCATATTTTGCGGTGAGCCACTAAATGTGGAGGGTAAGATGACCATGTTTCCGACCCGTGCATCTGCGGCGTGTGCAGTAGTATCTAGATAATCTGCTAATCCTGAGTAAGTGTCAGCACGTATTTTTGCTTGGTTTTGTTTTATAAATTGGATGCGATCCTTCTCGACTTTCACATAATTATCTACTGCTCACTGTTGGAAAAGACGTCTTCCCAGCAGAATGACATTCCCGTGATCGTTTTCGCGGATAGTCATCCGATATCTGGTGTAAGCTTCTCTGGATATTCGTTTCTGAGTATTATTTGTTTGTCTCAGATCTCGATGCCAGCCTCGAGTACCAAATGGGTAAAACAGTGGATACACAGGGTTCAACATTAGGATCCATAGTACTTACCGATTGTAGTATACGCGCATTTTTATTGCAAACAGTAACGTACGATTCCGGAATCTCTCCATCGGCAGGAGTCGAAAACACGGCAGCTACCTCGTTACTTCGTTGAAAGTTGAATCTTCGGCGATCCATTCTTGGTTTTAGAGTAAAAAGAAGCTGTAACTCGTCAGGTGGTTGTGCGTTGTTAGATCTATTGGTCTCTTGAGCTTGCAATTCTTCCCCCATCATTTTATATGATTGAGCGAAAACATTATTTTCACGCATAATACGATCCAATAGTTCTAGAATGCTTGGATCAAGGGCAGTGTTTTGTCTTTGTATAGAACTGACTGCTTCATGGGAATCTACTATGAATAACTGGCCGTAGGATGACAGTTCATTGAGCGGCGAGTGAAGGGCTGTATTTATTTGATAATAAATTTGACCTTGTAACTTGAAGCAGTACGGCCCAGAACGTTGTTCTTCAAAGTTCATTAAATTTGAATTAAATGAAACGAATGAAAAGGACGCGCTGTAGTTTCGAATTCACTCGAAAAATATATTTGATTTTTCGTGAATTCCATTGAATAAAGTATATAATTCTGCTGGCATTTCTAGTAGATTTTCGAGCCGGACTTTTCCGTGACTACAGCAATCGTGAAATGAATTACGCATGTTGGATATTTTTTCTGATACGAAATGTGCAGCTGTGCAGTGTATGCATAGCTCAGTCATACCTCCACCATAGTGTTCTTGTACATTGTCAATAGACAATGTACAAGAAGTTATAGTGTTCTTGTACATTGTCAATAAACAATATACAAGAACACTGAGAAAAATCAAAAACTATGGGGCCGTCGACCTGGACATAAAAATCTTGAAAACGTCGACCTAGAGGCCAAAACCCATAGGGCCGTTGACATGGACATAAAAAATCTCAAAGCCACCGACCTAGAGACCAAAAACTATGGGGCCGTCGACCTGGACATGAAAAATCTTCAAAACGTCGATCTAGAAACCAAAAACCATGGGGCCGTTGACCTGGACATAAAAATTCTCAAGGATATCGACCTAGAGACCAAAAACCATGAGGCCGTCGACCTGGACATAAAAAATTTGAAAACGTCGATCTAGAGACCAAAAACCATAGAGCCGTCGACCTGGACATATAAAATCTCAAAGACGTCGACCTAGAGACCAAAAACTATGAGGCCGTCGACCTGGATATGAAAAATCTTCAAAACGTCGATCTAGAAACCAAAAACCATGGGGCCGTCGACCTGGACATAAAAAATCTTGAAAGCGTCGATCTAGACACCAAAAACCATGAGGCTGGCGACCTGGACATACAAAATCTCAAAGACGTCGACCTAGAGACCAAAAACTATGGGGCCGTCGACCTGGACATGAAAAATCTTGAAAACGTCGATCTAGAGACAAAAAACCGTAAGGCCGTCGACCTGGACATAAAAAATCTCGAAAACGTCGATCTAGAGACCAAAAACTATGGGGCCGTCGACCTGAACATAAAAATTCTCAAAGACGTCGACCTAGAGACCAAAAACTATGGGGCCGTCGACCTGGACATAAAAAATCTTGAAAACTCCGATGTAGAGACCAAAAACCTTGGGGCCGTCGACCTGGACATAAAAAATCTCAAAGACGTCGACCTAGAGATCAAAAACGATGGGACCGTTGACCTGGACATACACAATCTTAAAAATGTCGACCTAGAGACCGAAAACCTTGAACCGTCGACCTGGACACTAAAAATCAAGACGAAGTCGTCCTGAACTTCGATAACAGCAACGTCATCGACCTGGACACTAAAATTCAAAGAAATTGATGGAAACCACGTAATCCTGGACCCTTCGAGCTCGATCCCATGGATTAATACCTAATTTAGTATTATTTCTTGTCTCTTCACGACAATTTTTCATGTATTATTATTATTCACATCAGAACATACATGTATTTTCACTATAATTCAGCGATTAATCTATCGACATTAGGATGTAATATATGAAGCATGAAAATCATTTTGCTGTTTCATTCCATTTCAGTTTGAAATTGTAACTTATTTTAAGTCGAATTAAACAATTCTCTTTCACTCACAATCGAAAAAAATTGTTAGTATAAATGTGCTTCACACTCCTAGCTAAAAAGACTAAAGCGTGTTCGTTTAAAATAAAATCATTTTTCGTACATCAAGAGACTCAATAGAGTCTCGGTATGCTATTTGTCCTAAATAAAAACAGACAGTTTTTATTCTGACAGTAGCGTATAACCGCAAACGTATACGCAACTGTCAAACTGACAGTGAAACTCGAATAATTTGGAATTCCAGTGTATAAGAGTCAAGCGACCAATCACAGCACGAATAAAGAGGCTTCAAAAATTCGATATTTCGATATATCGACCCCATGAACTTTTTATTAGAGGATCCTGAAGAAGAAATGGTTTTTTCTTCATTTTATCAAGGAAAAAGTATTGTTTTTCTATGACTAGTTTTAATTAGAAAAAAATGGCAGTTTCAGCTTATATAAACGTGTGAGTACAGTTTTTATTATATAAATAACCAACAATTAATTTAATGAAAACGTCAACGAATTACAAGTATGTAAATTATCATGAAGTAAATATATGATCCATGCATAATTGAAATATTTCATGAACATTTTTTCTCATTATATTTTGATTTTATACACGTTGGATATTGTGAACGATGATTTCGTATGGCTTGAAAAACTTTTTGTCTCTCATCTTCATTACGAGTCAAACCTTCGTTGAAGATCTCAGTTAGAGCTACTCCTCGTTCAGCAGTATCATTCACCACTTTTAACTTTTTAAATGTGTTAAGACATTGTTGATAATCAAGATTTGATTCCCATGTATTTGGATCAGTATTCGAGAATCCATAAGGGAGATTCCCTTATGGATTCTTGAATGAATTCAGTATTCAAGAATAATAAGGGAGATTCCCTTATGGATTTTTAAATGCTGATCCAAATATATGGGAATCAAATCTTGATTACCAACAATGTCTTAACACATTTAAAAAGTTAAAAGTGGTGAATGATACTGCTGAACGAGGAGTAGCTCTAACTGAGATCTTCAACGAAGGTTTGACTCGTAATGAAGATGAGAGACAAAAAATTTTTCAAGCCGTACGAAATCATCGTTCACAATATCCAAAGTGTATAAAATCAAAATATAATGAGAAAAAATGTTCATGAAATATTTCAATTATGCTTATGGATAATACATTTACTTCATGATAATTTACATACTTGTAATTCGTTGACGTTTTCATTAAATTAATTGTTAGTTATTTATATAATAAAAACTGTACCCACACGTTTATATAAGCTGAAACTGCCATTTTTTTCTAAATAAAACTACTCGTAGAAAAACAATACTTTTTCCTTGATAAAATAAAGAAAAAACCATTTCTTCTGCAGGATCTTCTTAAATTGCAGTTTAGATATTTTATATTAGTTATCTTTTCCGTCACTGGAAACTTATTTTTCTATAGAATCTACTGAAATTGTAAGAAAAAAAATGAAAAATGGATGTTTTTTAAGATTTGAGTCGCAAATTTATGAAAATCGCGAGCTATAAAAAAATCAAAGTTTATTATCTCGAGAAATATCGATAATAGCGATTTCGTTTATGCAAGATTTTTTGAAGGAAATTGAATTTACTATAACTTTGTCATTCACATTTTTCCTGTAGCTTTAGCCGTTTATAAAATAACAACGAAAAAACAAGAAATTCATGAAAAATTTGGCTTTAGTGACCTGTACTGTCTCTCCGGTGTAAGCTGCAGTTACATCGCCAAAAGCATTTTTGTACATCGTTCAATTCCGAGTAATTTGCTTTTTTGAAAGTTGAAATAGCATGAAATGCCGCTGAGTTGTAGCAATTTAAAAAAAAACACTCAAGTTTACGTGTATTTTAAATGGAAAATCTTCACATGCTGAAGATTGAAGAAAAAACAAAAATCTGAAATAGAGATCCGTTTTTTCATACCGAGTATATTTTTTTCGATTGTCGTACGCCGGTTGTTTTTACGAGCCCTATCTTATCCCATCAATCCCACTTTCTTCTACACTTCACTATTTTGATCCTGTTTCAGTTGGTTCGCGCCATCAGAAACTCAAAAAAGTCTTTCAATTAAGGACTGACCTTGCCGGAGACTGTTTAACTTTGGGATTCGACGAAGCCACACTCTGACTGCTCAATCATTACTGTTATTTCATTTTTTGAACTTGAAAAAAAGCATTAAGAATTAGGTTGTAACTCAATGAAAATTGGAGTCTTTTTATTGAAATTTTTAGTTAATAGAACGATTTGTTTGACGGAAATCGCAATTTTCTTTAAGGAATGAGCTCGTAATGCAGCAATTCGATTTTTCAATTATCTACTAACGTGATTTTATAGAAATGCACATGATTTTCAAAAAACATCCCATAAAATTTCGTGATGAGTTCGATAGTTTCGCCGGAAAAGTGAAAAAATCTTAAAATTGACTATAAAGTCAACTTCAACCATAAATATCTTCGGAAAGAGTTGATTTATCGTAAAACGATAAGAGATCTTTTTTTTAGTGCGTTTGAATCCCTACAAAAACTCGCCTGTGGCATTATGCTACGATCACGCGTTGGCGAGGTATAAAATTCAGAAGCAGCAAGCGATGTCTTCCCCGTGTTATTTAAATGGGAAATACAAAATAGCGATGAGCGACCTCTAAAAAATTTTTTTAAGGGCTCAAATTTTGACAGGCTTCTTTTTTTACCTTACTGCAACTATCGAAACGTACCCGTTGGAAAAAAAAAATATCGATTTTTTTTGAACCACCCTAATAAATATATAGAGGAACGAGAAAGAGAGAGAGCGTACGCTGCGCCGTAAGAGAAGGAACGCGGCTGCGCGCGCTGTCTCTCTCGCTCGGCGACGCGCGGTAGAGGGGGTAGAGTTCAGCGTAGAGCGTAACGAGAGGGCCAAGAAATGTCCACCAGTCCCGCAAAGGGCGTAAGTCCAATGTAAACAAACTCAACTTACGCCCCTCTGCTTCTAAGAAAGGAAAGTCCCGGAATGATGGAATTTTAATCGCTAAAATTACAAATCTCGGGATTGGCTGGACGGATTTACTTGCATCAAGGACCAATGGAAAGGGAAAAATCGAAAAAAAATCGTCACCAATTTTCAGATTTTTTAATGAAATAGTTTTTCCATAAAAGCCGTTTGAAAATCCTGTGACGTCATAAAACCAGCATATTCGCGTATATAAGAGTACGGCAGGGCTCGCGCTGGCTTTTCCTTCTACGCGGTACTTTTCTTCTTTTTAATACTTGGCGTCGAGCCGCTACCGCGTCTCTTGATGTGTATTGGCTATCGTTATGTTTTGTTTTATTTGTGTTTGCGCTGGTGCATATGACGATATGTTTTGAAAAAAAAAAAAATACAAACATTGTTATCCTCGTCGCAACGTCCCAAGAGTATCATATGTAATAGCTCTTGGGACAATTGAACCTACAAAAACTTCCCCATATGTACAAAAAATATCCTTCCACACCAAAATCCCTGGTGGATCATAACGATCGGAATATTGGGTTTTATAAACGTCCTGTTTGCAAAAAAAAAAAAAATGAAAAAAATACAATGGAACCGCTCCAGGGGTCGAATAATGGAATAGGCTGTTGACATGACCATGACATTTTGGTTAGTTCATTGAGAATGTAGAACTAAAAAATAGTTGCAAAAAAGTTTTTTCTCAAGCAAATAAGACGTCTGAAAACATGAAGACCCTCGTATTCGATCTTATTATTAATAATCGTTGTGATCCGCCAAAAATATGATGTATGCAAGCAAATTTTATTGATCCGCCTGCATGGAATAGTCGTCCCATGAAACGTTGAAAACGCTTTTGGCATCGGTTCGACGTCAGTTTTCGGTACTCAATCAATTGAGTAACAAAAACCTTTCGATTGGGTATAGAGACCTTTTTGATTGGATATCGATGCTGATTTTATGTGGGTTCGAAACCAATATTGGATACCGATTAAATTAGCTGTTGATACCGAACCTACGTGGGTTCGAAACTAGTATTGGATACCGATTTAATCGGCTGTCGATACCAAACCTACGTGGGTGCGAAACTAGTATTGGATACCAATTTAATCGGCTGTCGATATCAAACCTACGTGGGTTCGAAACCAGTATTGGATACCTATTTAATCGGCTGTCGATACCAAACCTACGTGGGTACGAAACTAGTATTGGATACCGATTTAATCGGCTGTCGATACCAAACCTACATGCGTTCGAAACCAGTATTGGATACCTATTCAATCGGTTGTCGATACCGTTTCTGCGTGGGTTCCAATCAATATCCGATACCAATGCAATTGAGTATGAGATACCCTCGTCGCTTACAAAACCAGCATCGATACCCAAAAAATTACGGCACAATTTCGACGAAAAGATACCGTATCTAAACCGAAATAAATCGGTATCTCAAACAGTAAGGGCTATGGTTCTGAGTTTCGAACTTTGCATAGCGCCACCAGAGATGAGTAGGTGCATTGTGATAAACGCTTCTGGTCACCGTTGTTAAATGGCGACTCCGGTCTCTTCGCATATTAATCGTCGATACACAGCATCCGACGTTACCGACGAGTTACGCGCATGAGATAGAAAATTTCGAGTCTCCTCTCTACTAAAAACTCCTGCGCCACAGATTAGGCATATAGCGAATCTTTTGACCCACTTCCGTTGCCGGTCTCGCCGAGATAACACCTCACTCACGAAGTTTACTTCAAACGGTAAAAATAAAAAAAATCACATCAGATCAAAGTTCTAATATAAACAGACATTTTTTTGGAGTTGAATATTTATTGTGGTTTACTTTTCCCCCACATTCGAACCAAGACTGTTTAATCACAGGAGTTTATTCAAAAAAGTTATCCATCTACTCAATAATCGCATAGCAGTTTTCGATAATCTCATATCAAAGATAATGAGGGAGACATCCAGAGATGGGGTTATCGGGGAGTCTGGGGCCGGATTCCGAACGGCTATCGAGTTCACGTTCGTCTTGTTCTGAAGATAATTTGCCATCGATCACCTTTCTCCTTTCGTGTATAATTAATGACACGGCATTTTGGTTTCCTATTTACCATTCGCAATTATCGACCGATGTGAAGTTTGGAGGGATTTAGAGATCGAAATCTTATCACCATTTATCTCGTTATTATGTAAGTGTGAATTATGTTTTTTACAATAATAAGGCGCATTGTTCGAAATATCAACTAGACAAGTAAATTTACATATATAAAAGAGAGTTCGCTCCAAAACTTTTTACAGCAAGGACCACGTTTTCAGCTGTTGTCGAAAACTTTCAAAAATTATTTCTGTAATATTTTAATAATTACAGCATTCTGCAGAATGTTACGGGTTCATCGTATTTTCGTTTGAGACTCCTCGTTGACCGTCGCTGCCTTTACAAATCCGGTGAACTTACTTAGGTCAGCGTTTGTTGAAATTCTTAGGGCAGGTTGTTTCAACTTTTGTAACCCTATCTACCAATTAAAGGATTGCAAATCAATGCTTTTTTTTTAACCGTCGGATAGGCTACACAGGAGTTGGAACAATCCACATTTTTACTCATTTCAACACTTGTCCTTTGAAATATCAATTATGTTCACCAACGAAATTAGTTTTTTCTCGACTTATCCTCAAATAATCTTTTCGCAGAATCTCGACAATAGGATTTTATGTGGTGGAGAATAATATATTACGCTACTGGGGAGGACAAGTAAACTATTACAAACCGCGGACAAAATTGTCACCTTAGCCGCATTTTTTCACGGAAATTTCAACTTATATTTATTACGAGGTCTTCATGAAACAAGTGAAGCTAAAATAATGTGACATTGCCGTCTGCAGAACTCGTTGCCTTGATTATTTTTTTTCTTTACTCAATCTGGAGAAACATAACTTTGCAAATAGTCATGGAATAAATGAAAATTTCAGAAACATTAATAGTCAAATATTCGTTTTGTACAACAAGAATTGACATTAAAAAAAAGTCATAATAAAGAAAAAAATACCATACGGAAAAAAATTAGTGGAAAAAAAATTCGAATGAAGTATTTGGCGAGCCTTTGCTTAATTTTCGTATTGTACCTATCACTCATGGTCGCAAATTTGCTAAATTGAATTGAAAAACTTTTTCGATAATAAGCTTCGATCTATTTTACTATTAATGCTTTTGAAATTTTTATTTATTCCACGACTTTTTGTTAAATCTAAAATTAATTTTTGATCACGCAGAACTACTGTTTGGGGGGAAGTAAATGTACCTGTCGCGGAGTCCCGCAAATGTGTGATACTGCTGAAAGCGACGATACCCTTCAAGTAGGTTTAATTTTAGAGAAAATTCGGTTGAATTTTTCCTCCTCGTATATAATGTTAGTACTTGGTTTCAAGCCAGTACCGTGGCTCTTGATGATTTTGATCGTAGGTTACGTTTTATACATACATTTATAGCTGTTGTGTTGAAATGCCATTTTTGATCGTTCTCAATAAAACCTTTACCGAATCAATTTTCTTTAGCAACGCTGATAATGCAAACTTTATTCTGTCTACTGCAGCTTTTATCATCCACACCATGAGAGTCTCAAACAAGCATCGAGATACACTCCTCACGTATGGATGCCGAAACAAACATTGAAATTGTTACAATCCGATTTGTCGGTGCTTAAGGACAGTACACCTGTAAAAAATGGGACGATATCACTTTTCTACTTAATAAAGTAGATGAGAACGTCGAGAAAACAGTAGACAAATGGAAAATAGCAAGTCAAAAAAATTAAAAATCCATAAACTAATTCATTACTTGACATTCAATTTCTATCGCAAATTCTATAAAGTATCATAATTATATTTGCTTCTGTGGCAAAAACAAAATATGAAATTATTTAACTATAACAAGTATAATGTATTTACAGGAGGAGGGTTTGTGTTTACCCAGGATGCACGAGCGGTAGAAACAAGAATTGTGTGGAGTGGAAAAAGTTGGGACTGCAACAACTTTCACATATACCTGTGTCCAAGGTGAAAAAAATTCCTGTTCTGTAATTGAGCAACGTATAATTCCAAAATTATGGACAAAATGAAATCGATATGTTTCGTGTTCATGAGAGTCATTTGTCAAGTAAAAGACACAGTCACGTGTTAAAAAAGAGGGGGACTCCCGTTGTGACAACGAAGAAAAAAAAAAAGATTCAGTCCATCTCGAGACGTGGCAACATTAACACATAAAACTTTGAGGGTTATCTGTGAATTATCCCGTTGATCACCTAACCACATCCCAGCGCTACTTAATCTCTTTGTCATTGATTTCATTGTCACATCAAATCACATTGAATTAATTTTCAATAATACGGCAAGTGATCGGTTTGGCCAACCGATTCACAGCCTGAGGTCTAACCCTCGTTTGTTAAACTAAAACGCGAATTTCATCAATCTTTACTCTTTCAATCATACAATCATTTACACCCACTTCCTTACATTTCAAGTTAATCCGTTCATGTTCTGAATCTTGTTAAATGACAATTTATAAACTGGGTTTTTTGTCTTCATAGCTTTTTCCCAACTAAACTATTTGACTAATTATTTCATAGAAAAAATCAAGCGAGAAAAATATTTTTTAGAATACGACGAAACAATTTCAATCATGATTAGTGATCAGACCTGAATGATTATTTCTATGAATGGTTACTGAATATAGAAGTATAGCAATATCCCTGGAAAAAACTTTTAAAAAGTGAAAAAAGAACGCCAAGTATTAAAAAGTTGTGACCTTATCTATAAAATTACCACTCGAAATCGTTTCGCCATTTACAAAAATAAAATCATATCATTTTCATCAAGCCAAGACCACCAAAAATGGTGTATGAAATTACAAATAGACGTAAAATGCACGCGTTGTATATCTGTACGAATGTACTATACATCATTGCAGAGATTATACGCCAAATTGGCGTGCATGATTTTCAAATGTCAGTTCGGCAAAGGAACGCTTTTTTCATTTGTACATTGAGCTATTTTTTTCGGCTTATTCGTCCGTCTAAACCATTTATTCACTCAGCCCATCTAATCATCCGTCCGAACCTATCTATGTAGAATATTGATTTTAAATCCTACTAATGTGAGATTCGCCTTTGTCGAACTTACATTTGAAAATCATGCACGCCAAGTTGGCGTATAATCTTTGCAATGATGTATAGTACATACGTACAGATATACAACGCGTGCATTTTACGTCTATTTGTAATTTCATACACCATTTTTGGTGGTTTTGGCTTGATAAAAATGATATGATTTTATTTTTGTAAATGGCGAAACGATTTCGAGTGGTAATTTTATAGATAAGGTCACAACTTTTTAATACTTGGCGTTCTTTTTTCACTTTTTAACAGTTTTTTCCAGGGATATATCACTTCTTTTTGTAAAGAACGACAGTAGAAAGTAAGAAATATTGAGTAGTACAATGATGGAAAAATTATAATCGTCATTCTCGGGGGTATACCTTCTTCGTAAGTGCCTTTCTCGTGCGTTTCCTCGTGGTTTTCGCATTCTCGCGGTATTTCGCGTTTTCTCGCGGTTTTCGCGGTCTCGCGGTTTTTTGTAGTTTATTGTTATATTTGTATAAAATATATGTGTATGTAGGTATGATGACTCATTAAAAATTATAATCGTCATCCTCGGGGAGCTCCGCCCCCCAAACCCCCTCGGGGCTCTGCCCCCTCTCCCCCCGCCGGGGGCTCTACCCCTGGACCCCCGCAGGTGGCTTCGCCCCCTGCGACCCCGCGAGCCCGGGTTTGAATTGTATATGTGTGCTTCTAGCTTTCGTTCAATTATTTCCGCGGGAGGAGAGTAGATCCTTCCTTGGCGGGGGTTCGGAAAGTAGACATATATATGTATATTGTGGAAGAAATTTTTCTATACTGAAATCGAGGCACCTAATTTTTACAATTACGAATTCACCTTTTTACGGGGATCACAGGGGAAAAAAAATTATGTCATCTGAAGCGCATTCATCCCATTGTATGATGGGAGTTTCATTTTTTTCCGTGAGTCGAATTATGTAACAATGGCGACGACTTTAAATTCAGAAATGAGGGGAAATTGACCAATCTCGAGTATAGATACGCTGCACGTCTTGCCTTGCCTGTTCTAACATCTTCTTTTTAATACTTGGCGTTAAGACGCTGTCGCGTCTCTAGATAAACATTACTGTTACCCAATTTTCAGATTTCACGCGAGGGTCCTAGTTTTATATCGTAGATTTTAGCGTTACAGATTGAAAGCTCTAATCAATAGTCTACATGAATGAATAATATCGAATTTTTCTCATATAGTGTACGCTTTTTTTCACCAATAAGCTCAGTTGGCTTATGAATTTTGTTTAATTAGTTCGAAAAGAGGTTCGATATCTGGAAAAAAAACGTCTCCAATGGAATCTAAAGGTAAAGCAGTCTGTTTGCAAGCTTCACTTTTTGGAAAAACACGTAAGAAAAAACGACTCGTTAAAATTACTCAATGGTACAGTCACCTACATTACACGAGACCATTGGCTGTCGGAAAAAGACGGTAGCATTCAGTGGAGATGCCGAACCATTGGAAAATGACATCCAACCATCAATTCAGAATGAACAAATGCAACAGTGTCAGGTATATACAGCCTATACTTCAATGTTGTTTGTCAAGTATTTTAGCGCTTCATTTGCATGGTCAAAAGAATGCCCAAAAATAAAAATAAAAGTATATTTTAACAAATATACAATATTTTTATTTTTACTAAAGCAGTGTGTGGGATGATGGACAGCGAAATTGAACGATTGAGCAGCATTAAAGGACTAGGCCACACTAGAGCGAGAAAAAATCGGTATCCTTGAGAATTTTTTTTGGTCAAATTATGGAATCAACAAGAATCATATAAGAACAACTATAGAAGTACGTAAGAATTTTTTCGTTGTATTGATTTCTGCCAAAATGGTGCCAATTTGTCCCGAATTAATTTTTTCTGAATTTTTACCATTTTTGAAAAAATAGGCACCATTTTGGCGGAAATCAATATATCGAAAAAATCCTACGTACTTCTATAGTTATTCCTACATAGAATCGAAAAAACTTTAGTTTTTTTATTCTGGGTTCAAAATTGAAGAAGATTCGAGTCCGGCCGACCCCTTAATGAACTAGAGAGCCAATGTTTGAAATTTAGAAAGATTTACCGATTGGAATAGTGTAAAAATATATTAATAAATGAATGTATGAAAAAAAACTTAATGATTACATAATTTTATGTATATGGCAGGTCTCCCAGAAGATAATATTTTTGTGAAGATCATTAAAAGCGACGATGCCAAAAATGAGTGTTTATTTGGGTGCATCGAAACAAATCGATATTTTTTTTTCGAGCTGCACAAGCAGTTAGCTTTTCATATTATATGCCAAAAGACAAAGTTAGCCAAAAGAAAGCCTCGAAATGAACATTTTTTTTGGGCCAGTGCATCGCATTCCTCGATTATCCATAAGAATAACACGTAAAAACATACTCCATTAGAAATTGTTTCACATCGCCTGAAAAAAAGATCTCACGGATATGCCGCCAACGTATTTGTGTAGAAAATGAAATTCCCTACAAAAAAAGTGATGAGCCCCAAATAGCTCAAATCAACCGTTCAATAGTTATAACTGTTTGAAGATGAACCTGAATACAAATTTGCATTAGATATAATCCAAGTTCAACTATTGATAAAAAAAAAAAAACTGTCAAGGAATGTTCTGCAAGGAATTTTTTACTCGATCAGATAACTCCATGGTATTATCCTCCAATTGCTAGTTCAATACTTAGATGCATTTTAAGACATACACTGCCGCTTCGAAGAGAATCGTTATTCTGTCATTTTTTGGCCTTAGAAAATTCTTTGCACAGCTAGTAGGAGTTTGAAATAAATTATTATTATTTATATTTCTTTTGCTATATTATCCTAAACCCCATAATTCTCGAGTTACGCTATTTTGCTCAACCAGGGTTCGACCAAAAATTATGAGAAAAAAAAATGTCGAGAAAAATTCTGGAAAAATTCCAGTCATTTTCTTTTGAATCTACGCAACTTTTTGCCTTCCTAACATTTCCCCTGAATACCCTTAGTTTTTGAGATATATCTTATTTTTCGAAACTGCTGAATTTTTACGGAAAATGGAATAACTTTGCGACGATTTTTTTTCTAGGCGATGTGAAACAATTTCTGATGGAGTATTTTTCACGTGTTATTCTTATGGGAAATCAAAGCATGCGGTGCACTGGCTCAAAAAGTTTTCATTCGAGCTATACTTTTGGCTAACTTTGTATTTGGCAAAATATAAAGATAACTGCTTATGGAACTCGAAAAGAAAATATCGATTTTTCTCGATACACAGTGTTTATGTTAATAAACCTCAAATGGCTGTCGTGTCAAATGATTAAAATATTTTTGCGAAAGTTTTGCATCGTGTACCATAAGTTAACGATTCCCATAACAAAACTTCCCGTGTATTCTTCAACTATACTTGTTTCTATGTCTGTTGAAGGAGAATGTTTTCTGTGAGGACCCAGGCGTTCCAGATAACTGTACACTGTAAAAAATTATATGAAATTTACAATAGATTTACAATGCAAATGAAAATTAATTTTGCGAAGTGGGTAATTGAAATGAAAATTACTATGCTTGTGGAACGAATTTACAACATGGACACTAATTTTCATACCCGATCTGCTATTCACTAGATAGAGCACTGAATTTTACAAACACGTTTAAGAATTTTCCGAACATGTAACACAAAAACCACGATTTTTAATTGGAAATTACAACATTTTTGTAATAATTCAACCATTAGAGGCGGAGCGTTAAAAAAACAATACGATATTGACGGTTACTTGTGGCTGTTTGATAAATATGTTACACATGACATTGAATATTACAACACGTGTAATTTACCATTACAACAGATTTTCCTTAAAAATGTAAAACAGAAATAGAAATCACAATTCATTTACACTGGTGAAAATCTTGATAAATCAACAATATATTTACTTTACAATTATGAAGTAAATTTACTATATCGGTATATGAAATAGAAATTTATGTACTCATATTGCTATTAAATGTATAACCATGAATTCTGGATCACGGATGTGGAATTTGATATCGCGATGTGTCATTGAATTTCAAAGATCTATACCCATAAGTTTTGGATATATCCAACATATCGTACAAGTACATCTGCTTAAATATATATACAAAATTTGTATACAAACTGTTTTCTTGTGAACAGAGTTTTGGAAAAATGATAATGGAAATTATTTTTCATCACACCTGTATTATATATATATAATACATTGTCCCACTGCATATACGCCATTCTAAAACTGTTAGCGGCGTAATCTGTTATACACGTATATAAAACAAAATTGCACGATACGAAAATTTTAGGCTGCCCGATATACGCAGAGTTATACACGCACGTAGCGCCAACGACGCATGCCATCTAGAAAAAAAACTGTTCTTGACCGTTCGACGAGAACGAAACGAGAAAACACGTGAAACTATGAAGTGAATCTCGGATTTTCAACAAAACACTGAGCAGAATCATCAGCAAGTGTTAATCACTGTGTAACGGGGTACAGTTATAAGTGAATAATTGTACCCATTGTGCGAGATATATAAAAAGGTTGTTGGACTTTATGAGAATATTGGATTACATATGAGAATTAACCTCGAACGCGTCGTGGCCACGTTAAGACCATTGAGACATGGATTGGTTTTCTGATCGAAAATAAGGTAAGTGGCATTGAACACTAATTACTGAACAAATTCCATGTAATGTGGAGAGTGAATGGTTTTTATATTCGACGGAATCTTTCGGTTTGCATTGGGAATGTTCGGAATTTTTTTTGTCGGGATTTGATTGGAAAAATGATTGAGTATGATTGAGATTAATAAATGACGTCAGTTTTGGAAAACAAGTGAAGACTTGAATATTTCTTACTCTTTAATCATATCATATTAAGATGAATGATCCGAAATATTATAGTTTGAATATTAATTACTAGACGCATACGAAGATCTTACGCAACACAGATTTCGACTCAATTTCGTCATTTTTTATTCATAAATCGGGAATGAATTTATAATTAATATTTCATTGGATAAGAAGGAAACTAGATTAACTGCGGATTTCACAGTTCAGTCTCTAAATATGAGGAATTTCGTGTTTCATTTTTGGATGAATCGCATGTTTGATCATGCAGCATCGAAAGATGGAAACGAAGTCTCGTCTTTTTCACGATCGGGTGGCGCCTCGACGAAATTGCCGGCTGCCGTCCGCCATATTGTCAACGATCTTCGTTGATTCTATGTGAGTTAACCTCAAAGGCCTCGTGAACGTGTTACGAGTAACGTCGGCGCGTGTTTTTTTGACCAAAAAGAAATTATCATTAAAAATCTCAATACGATTCCTGAAGTAAAAAAAAATTGGTAAGTAGCATCGAAATTTAATCAAGAAAAAGTAGTAGCAACCACATATATGCTGATTGTTGAAATACGCGGGGCGGTTGAATATTTCCTGTACAATAACCTCGAATGCTTTTTGCTCTCTCCATCGGTTATTTTCCCTTTTCTTTCAAAGTAATATTAAATTTGCATTGAATGTACGGACGATAAATTCATTATAATATAATTAAGGCTGTGTCTGCTCGTCCGGCAGCCGGACGAAAACGTCACTGTTATTAATCAGATTGTATGAATTGTATTCTAATTATTTTGGTCCAACTTTTTCCGACCGAAAAAAGTGACATAATTCTTCACCACAGTTCTTTATCCATTTTGCTTAGCAGTTTTGACCCAGAGGTGTTTTTATGGTACATCTACCGAACAAAAATAGGCACACTTTGCAATAGTCTCTTGCGCACTGTGAAAGTGTTCATTACGGTTCACATAGTCATTCAAATGAGCAAATAATTTTTATGAGTTTCCAATAGGTAAAAATTACTTGCGACAAGATAAAATGATCTCATTCTCCACTGTCACCTATTTTATGCATTGCGCATTGCGGTTTAGACGCTAAGGTGTCTTTATGGTACATCTACCGAACAAAAATAGGCAAACTTGGCAATAGTCTCTTGCGCACTGTGCGAAAATGTTCATTATAGTTCACATAGCTTTTATGTAGCAAGAAATGTGAACGAGTAATCAATGGTTATAAAAAAGAACTGTCGACAGGAAAAATTTACATCATTGTTTACTGTAACTTTGTTTATTCATTGGGCATTGCAGTTTCCTGCTGGGATATTTTGATTGCATATCTATGGAATAAATGTGATTGAATCAAATGATTGAGTGAAAATGATTTAGATTGAATCTTCCATGATTATTGATTATTGATGCAGTTATCGTGAAAACAGTTTTGAAAATTTTGCTGCCGACAATAGAATTTTTTACATAATTTTTTATCGAACTTTCTCATTTGCAGATTATTTCAAGGCCAGTTAAACTTCGAGCATTAAATTCTCCGCAACAATATTTGTCGACTGAAAGTCGGATTTTGTGAAATCGCTCAAATAATCAAATTTTCAAATAACCAATCAACACCAATTCAATCTGGCGGTCCGGTTTCCTTTGAAAAGTACAGAAAAAACACACGATATATATTTTGTGACGAGCTGAAACGGTCGTATTTGATTGATGAACGACGAGAGTTTTATCAAACAAGTAAGTAAAAACGTCTATACTCCTTATCCTTTAATCATAAAATGATGAATGATTTGACATTGTATGAAAGTTTATCACTGGATGATACGATCTCACTGAACATAAATTTTCGTAATTTTTCATTCGTCCATCTATCTAAAATTTTTCATTATAAATTATTTGATTACGTCATGTGTATATTATTATTTCTCGCATCGCGCTTATTGCCGTGATTCAACGATTGTTACATAATGAAGTTATTAACTACGAATGTTAGTCGTAATTCTTCATTGTTCTATATTACAACGCAAATGAATTCATAACGAATAAATTATTCGGATGTAAAAGTAAACTTATTTGACTGTGAGTTCTTGTCTCGGAATATTTCGAATTTTGGGTTTTATTTCAAGTTTATCATGTATTTAATCTGAGAATAGAAGGAACAAAAATGTATTTTTTAAGAGCACCCTTTGTTTCATTTGTTCTTTCGACTCGCTCCCAAATGATTGCATTTAAAAACTAAAACAGATAGATCCAAATTTCACAATCATATTCAAATATCAATTTGTCTACTCAACTACCTGATAATTTTTATATACCTTCGCCTGCGAGTGTAAATTATCTCCACACACAAGGAGAGAGAAAAAAGCTTTTTCCATTTTTGAGTTTTTGGTAAATAGCTAAATTCACTATCTCATTCTCATTTTTTCGTTAAAATTTGGGAGAAATTTTTTTTTGCGATCTATAGAAAAAAAATATTGGGATCATTTTTCAAGCTAATTTTGGCTTTCCTTTTGCGATAAGGAAATTTGAACGATTTCATTTCAAACAAAAATCTGTGAAAAGTAGTGTTTCTACTTTTTTTTCATGGGAAATTTAGCTATCGTATTCAGTTGTCTGAAGTCAACGATTGACAGGTAAAAAATGGTTCAAATTTTCTATCAATGATTTAAGTCCAATTTGGTCTAAAAATGTCGCAAGTGCTAACCGAGGATGAATTGAGCAATAGTAAAAATTGTGTTTCGTTCCGTACCTAGTTTCAATTATCCAATAAACTTTGTAATTGATCGTTTTCGATTATTGCACACCGAATATAAAACTCAGACATCTTGTAGAAATATTTCTATGTCAATCTGCTTTTATAGTTATTCGAAATAACATTTCGACAATCTGGGATGACTTCATTACCGTAACTGATGTTTTTTTTCAGACGCGATGCATGTATGTCACTTTTGTGATTACCAATCTGAAAGATTGGCGCCGTACTTGGAGCATCGAAAATTACATTTGAATATAACACAGAATTTTCATTGCGGATTAAGCAAATGCCAAAAGGTTTTTCAAGTAGAAACGTCCTTCCGATCGCATTTATTGCGAACGCACACAGTTGTGCCAAAAGCAACAAAAATTCAAAGAGTTTCCACTCCAAGTATTGCAAAAACAAAACTCATTTGCTCAAAACCTTTGTGCATGGAAGTATTTGAGTCAGGTCAGGCACTTATTAAACACTTGAAATCGCATATTCTTAAACAGGAAAAAATCAACTGTCCTTATCTCAACTGTGATAGGGAATATGACGTTTTGCGTTCTTTTACCGGACATTTGTCTAAAAAGCATAGGAATGCTGAAAAAAACAGTACAGGTTTCGCTTTAAGTACATGTATTTCGAACCGCGAAAACTTGAGTCATGATGATAGCTGTGTCTATGAAGAATTGCATCCAACAGATGATTGTTCTTCACTAGACCATGATCAGGTTATTACGAATGTTGATATGCAACGCACAAATCCGACAGATCTATTTTTTTTAAACATCTTGCAAATGTTCTTGAAATTAGAGAGCCAGTTATTGATTCCAGTGTCAACACTCCAGACGATCGTTCTCAGCTTATTGAATGCTCAAGAACGGAGTCAGAAAATCATTGTATCGAGTTTGGAGGCGCGCTTATATGAGGAAAATATTTTTTCTGATGAATTAGTGGGTATTCTCGATCAAGTTTTAAGCAATGGACCTTTTCGCACATCGGTCGCAATGTTGAGCACGGATTTTAAACGTAAATCATTGTACAAAGAACATTGTGCTTTTGTAAAACCTGTTGAAGTAGTCTTGTCTACTGATCACAAAAAAAAAGCGTTGTTTCATTACGTTCCTACAGAGAACATAGATTTACATGGAACAACAGGTCTTATGGGCGCGCTTGGCACGGTTTTGCTGGGGTACCCTCAGTGCGGACCCCAGCCACCGTGGCGCTGTTCGACATCTGTGTGCACGAATACATTGACGCTGGGGTCATAGCGCGCACTCTCTCGCACCGAAGCGTTTAGATATGCTTGGGGTACTAGTGTGTTCTCGCTCGCACCCACAAGCTCTACCGTGCTTGGGGTACTTGGGGTCTCGATGCTTTTTTTCTGTCGAATTTTAAAACAGTCATTTATAAATGCGGTCTAATGAATAATTATATTAGCATTTCATATTAAGCAAAATTTCAAAAAACCGTTTCTATTTCCTTGGTTCAAAATTAATAAAATCTTCTGAAATATTGTTTCATGTCAGTCATCTTATTATAAAAAAAATCAAAACCAATAATTTAAAAAAAATTATAAAAATTATTAAATTTCTTAAATAGTTGAAGAAAATTAAGTACTCACTATGTGTAAAAATTCATGGTTGTTATGTGTAAAAAAAAAAGTGGCTAAAAGATGGGATCGAACCGATGAGGACTAAGTAGTGAGCCGAGCACTAGTCCATTACACCACGGTCGCTTGTACCAAATTAAAGGTGGAAAATGATACCTGTTTATCAGAGCCGCTTAATATATCGAAGTTTTGAATAGCAAGAAACTGTTGTCACAAGAGCTATAATTATCAATATAATTTACTAATATACAAAAATACTAGCTGAAAAAGAATTATTAATGGAAAAAAAAATCTTCCGACATCAGTATTTGAACCAATAACCTCTCTTATGCCATCGCTTCCTTAGGAGCAACACATGGGAGGGGGGGTCAGCTGATGCTTTGAATGTGTGAAGCACATCGATACATCGCCGCGCGCTCTACAGCCGAAAAGTGAAACTAACTTTTCTGTGCCAAAAGCTTACATGGGCCCTGTTGTTCCATGTAAATCTATGTTCTCTGGTTCCTATCCAAGAAACTTTGAAAGAACTCTTTTCAGATAAATCTCTCGGTAATGAGCTTCGTGAACATCCTCAAACTCACAAAGAAGATGTTTTGACAGATTTTACAGACGGAACTGTTTTCAAAAACTCCGTCTTTTTTCAAAAAAATCCAGATGCACTTAAATTGATTCTATATCAAGATGCTTTTGAAGTCGTTAATCCGATCGGAACTGCAGTTCATAAATACAAACTTGTCGGCATCTATTTGGGAATAGGTAATCTTCCGGAACACGTACGATCACATGTGAATGCAATAAAACTCGTTGCTCTATGTAGGGAAAAAAACTTTGATCACGATAAAGTTTACGGGAAAATTATAGATGATCTCAAAGTTATAGAATCCGAGGGAATACAGCTAAATTCAGGGGAACGAATAAAAGGATCTCTTGTTTTCATCGCAGGCGATAATCTGGGAAGTCATAGTCTTGGTGGTTTTGTCGAAAATTTTAGCATGGCGACATTCTTTTGTCGATATTGTTTGATAACACGAGATGAATTCAATAATGACGAAATTCAGTCCATGACTTATGAACGCCGATCAATTGCAAATTACACCGATGCATTACAGAAGAAAGGAGAAAAAGATCATTATGAAGGCATCAAATTTGATTCAAAGTTTAACGATTTGAGCAATTTTCATGTCTGCAACCCCGGATTACCGCCTTGTCTCGGCCATGATTTGTTGGAAGGAGTGGTTGCGTACGATTTGAAAATGTACATCGATCATTTTAAACAAAAAGGGTGGTTCTTGATATCTTTTCTGAACAATCGTATCGAATCATTCAATTATTCGCACCAAGATATGAGAGATAAACCATCTTTGATTTCGGCAAAAAAAAAAAGAATCGTTGGTGGGGCATGGCAAATATTCATCTTCGCCAAAGTTTTTCCCTTACTAGTTGAGGATAAAATTGAAGATGCTATGGATGATATTTGGCTGTCTGTTCTTCTTCTTCAAGAAATCATTGAAATAGTTTATGCTCCTACAATTCACAAATCTAATTTGTCGTATTTACAAGTCATCATCGATGAGTACATTGGTTTGCGAAAAGAGTTCAATCCCAAACTGCGTCCAAAGCACCATTATTTGCGTCATTATCCTGAATTAATTTTGAACTTCGGGCCCCTCATGAAAGTTTGGACTTTACGTTTTGAAAGCAAACACATGTATTTCAAGCGTGTCCTCCGATTTAATCGCAATTATATTAACGTTACAAAAACGTTAAGTGAGAAGCACGAACTATTTCAGAGTTTTCTTCGATTAGGTTCGGATATTAGACCAGAAATTGAGATTAGAGACGGTTCGAATTTTACAAAAAGTATTTATCACGATGATATCCAAGCAGCTATAGGAAGAATACATTTACCGAATAACGTTCAGGAATGTAAGGAAATAGTCGTCAGAGGCGTTGTATATAGCAAAGAGGATTGTTTGGTGATTCGTCAAAAAGGATACCAGCACGGTGTCGAAATCGGACAAGTGTCCATTTTATTGTCCGATGAGCAAGCTATATTCATGGTATTTCGAGTATTAGAAACCTTTTTTATACCATCTCTTCGTGTATACCAAATAGGGGAATGTGTGAGATACGAATGTATATTATTAGATGATTTACCAAGTACGGAAAAACTGCACACATACACCGTCGGGATCATGAAATGTGTAAAACCAAATTACGGATTGGTTGCTCATTCTATATAAAAGTTGACACGAAATTCAAAGGTCAGTTTCTGTTGCAAAGGAAATTTTCTATAATCTATGTACGTGTGATGTATGATATAGTTGTACTTCGAGCTTACACATAATCATGCCTTGACTTTCTTGCAACAGCTAATACACCTTTTCTCGTTGATTTGACGATGTTTTATTCTTTTTTTCGTGTTCTCTCTTTTCTTCACAGATCTATTAAAGCATGTCGCTATTCAAAGTGTGCCCTGCTGATCGCAGCAAAAAAATAATGATAAAAGCCGAGTCCTTGGTAGAGCTCATTGAGAAATCTATAAAAAAATTAGAAATCACTGATGGCGCTTACAAGGTTAACTTTTTTTATAACTGTCGCTATGAAATGTAATTTGATACAGCACGATATATACTTATAGAATGCATGTGAACGTTGATATTATTAAATGTAGGACTTCATTAACTATGATCATATTGCCTTTTTTTATCTTTTCGTAGTATTTCGTTTTTACCTTATATTTCGATATGTTCAGTGTTCCTATTGACCAACGTTATGCTCCTTTTGATTTCTTTAGGTAGCTCTAGAGGATGATGGAACGGAAGTTGACGATGACGAGATTCTTGCAGATCTCGCAAAACTTTCTGGAACTGCGCTCAATTTGATGCTTGTGTCAGAGCATACAACATGGCAACCAGTGTCTAAAACCAAGACTACAACTGAACCTGAAAGCATACCATCAACTCCAACATTACCACCATTACCACTAGACCGGCATGATGAGAAAAAATCATCCGATCAAACGATAGAAGTACTCGGAAGCAACATTTGGACAAAATTTCCGAAGCGTTTGGTGGAATCCTGCCAAAACCAACAAAGAGCTTTTGAAGCCGATCGACGTACAATGGTGGCTGCCATCGCTGATCACATGACACAGGACTTGAAAGACTATTCAAGACGAACAGCGGAAAGAATTTCTAAAATGATCACTGAAAAGTATCCAAAAACTTTTAGCGATTCGATTAATCAGAGAATCGTTGGATCAGGCATGGAAAGTCTAAGGTAGCAAATTTACAATGCCGTCAATTATCGCAAAGTAGACAAGGAGCATAAGAGGCGTGCTGAAATGCGGCTCAGTGACGAGGCAGCGATCGATGATCCTGATGGCTCTGAATTAAAAAAACCAAATAAACAAGACGAGTACGGTTGTACTGAGTATCAACCACTCTTACCAGCTACAGAAACAACAACTTCTCAATCGGAAAAGCAACAACAACTTATCCAGTTTTTTGCGTCCGATAACAAAGAAATTGAAAAAATTTCTCAAATGATGGATGAGGCGTATCCAACGCAACGAATGCAAATTAATAAGATGAATAGAGATCTTGTAGAGTTGTTCAAAGTCTGGCCGTATCTTCAAATGCCAAAGTATTTGTCGGAACATGCATCACGTCTTCTCGGTAAACCGGTACAAACCATATGGGAAGAAAGTTTAACTTCAAATGCCAAATCGCTTCGCAGATACACGATTTTTGTCGAGAAATCGAAGAAAATAAAACCACGAAATATAAAAAGCGCCGGTGAAGAAGTCCAGAACAAATCTCATAACACAATTCTCGGAATGATTGCTGAAGCGAAGGCAACGAGTATAGCTGCGAAGAATGAAATTGCATTGCTGACCGTAACTTTCCCTTTAATTGTACATCACTTGAAGGAAGATCCGAAATATCTCTTCAGAATCATACCCGTAAGTTTCAATTATTTACTTAATAGTGCACATGGTAAAATTTTCACTGTGTAGTTGTTTGGGATAAACATTTGGAATCTACGCTTTCAATATTTTTGTGCAAAAAATTTTATAATTTCATATTTGGAATCAGCCGAAAATGATTTGAGCCATAATTTTCAAATATATTGATGAATCTGTACACTTCATTTTGATTACAGGAAGACATTCCAATTGATGACGTTACTGAGTACGCGAAACAGAGCTCTCCGATCCTGGTTATCAGAGGTACGAAGTTTCTACGAAACAATTGTATTGGATGAATACGTAAAAATTCTTTGACATGGAATATATAATTTTCTATAATAAATATATATTAAAGTTCATGGCATTTTGATTCAACAGGTAAATCGTTGTTTGACGTTGATGCGAAATGTGACGTTGTCTTAGAAGAAAAAGTTATCATAGCGGCACGAGGTGTACTTGACGGATTTTTGTTGACATTTCTGGCATATTATGTATTTGGTTACATATATCAGTCCGAAATCCAGAAAACTTTGGAGTTCATTCAAAGGTACAGTTTTTTTTCGTACAACAATTTGTCTATGTCTGCACGAAATTTGGTAGAGTGAATAGCAAAATTCTATTTTTTTAAATTAAATTAATGTTCAATGTGAGATGTTCTTCCTTTAGAGACATGGCCTGATTTGTTTCGAAAATTTCTGCATTTAAATTGCAACGAATTAAATTATTGTAATAATTCTTAATGTTCATGTTTTCATTATTCGTTTTCAGAGTGCTACTCCAGATTAACCCGACCAGTGGCCATAAACGAAAGGACACAAAAAAAAGAAAAGCGCTGTCATACGACAATTCGGTGATGAAACTGGCAAACGCTGTGGAAGCCTTTGAGGAAGATTGAAGATTTTCACATGGGTTCGATATCTCATTAACGAAATAAAATAAGTGAGCGGATTTATCAAAAAAAAAAAAAGCATTTCCTTAATATTTTAAGTTTTCCAAGTTGATCTCGTTTTTCGTTTAAAATATCTTTAGAAATATCAAATTTCGTTACATATATCAAGTTTTGTTATTGAACATTAATAATTTTTTTTTTACTTATTCAGAAAAAGAATTGAAACAAATGAGTTTCCTGTACGGTTTCAGAGTCAATCCAATTGATTTTAACGATCATTAAACTTCTGAACCTCGTAAATGATTAAACATGAAAAAATTGAAGAAAAAAACATTCTCGTTACAGTTGTGAAGTCAAATTAAGCTTAGAGTTGATCTCACTGTTATTTAATTATTAAATAATAATTTTAAGGTAATTAATCAAAGATTAATATCTTACTATTGTTTTCAAAAAAAAAAAAAAAAATTGAAATTGAATTCTCTAAGTATATGTACATGTACGATTATATCGGAACAAATAAAAATTTGAAGATGTATTGAAGATTTGAAGATTACTGAATTATTGAAAACATGATCTCATAATACACCTTTTGTTGAATCCTACGATTAAAGATACTTCATTTGAACCAATGGGATTTCATAACAGGAGTTTCCAACACCATTTTTATCATGCTCGATGATAAATATCATTGATAAATATCAGATAAACTTTAACATAAAGTATTTTGTTTCTCAGGTCTATTAGTGTTTAATACCCGTCGTAGTAATTATGAAGCAACTATTTTGGGAAAACTATTACCATAAATCTTACGAAAGTACCATACAGTACGAGGATACTGTGATTTTGGTTCTAAAAATTCCAAGACACAAGCAACTAGAAATACAGATTTTTTCATCAAAAACGAATTACAAGTGAGTTGAATTTCAAATGCACATATATATTAAAATTAAAGGAACGTTTCCGAATTTTCATAAATACTGGTCTGAAAATTATTTGACGGTTACATGTATTTAATATACACTTATGTATAAATTTTTCGAATTTGAACCATTGAAATTGATGTACATAGTACTTATTATGATACAATGCCATGGAAATTTCATGTCTATAAGCGTCATGAAAGCATCATACAATGCATTAATTGAACAGTCTTGGTTTGGAAAATTACTACATAAAGATGTATTAGAATAACGAGTTTTTAAATTAAGGTTCATGAGCAAGCCGGTAAATTCAATATAAACTCGTATATTAAAATTAGTATATAATTCTTGATTCTAATATACGTGAAGATGAACATTTCATCACATGTGCATTATTTTTCAAACACACAAGTATATTAATATTATGGAGGCACACTTTTACTTTCCCAATACCATGTCTTGGATTTTCGAAACCGTATTTGAATTTTACCATACGGTGTCCGCGTAAGAACTTCCAACACTTGTGTATTAATTTTCAAACAGAAATTTTTTACAGTGTAGTTTTCGGAAGTGTAGAAGTACTTCAGAAATTTATATCGAGAATGTGATACACGAACTGATTATGAGTGAGAATGGCAATGTTGTTCCAAATTATGACTACATTATGGAATGCGAAACTAATCGGAAAAAATTTCTCCATGACGACCAAATTCCTCAGTAAGTTGAATATACGCTAACGGAAAAAAATGCCAATTAGGACTCGAAACTTAAGTGAACGAGTGAGACCCAAATTAAGAGAAAAAAGTCCGATTTGTACTTAATTTGATTCTCACTCGTTCACTCAAGTCCCCAGTTCCGAATTCCAATTGGGACTTTTTTGAGCTTTTTTTGAGGTACTCGCTGGTCCGTCAGAGTAGCAACTTCTCGATTTTTTCGATCGTCTACATCTCATTATTTTTCCGGATATGTCCACAAATGTAATTATATTAAGCGACAACCTCGATAAGATATCATATGTTTCTCCACAGCATACATTTTCCGTAACATTTTTTGTATTGTCAGGTTTGGACGAATACAAGTGCGGTAATATCTATGGACACCATAACGTCTGTAGCTGATGTTACGGGATATATGAATGCTAAAGAATTTCACTGTATATACGGGGACAGGCATTGGAACTGAAAAGTATTATTGTATTTTTATATGTTGGTGAAAAAGATTGCATTTATGTTCCTACCGACATATGTAAATGCTGAAATTTTTTTTATGTTTAGGCACGATCGTCGATGTAAGGGCATTCTCGAACAAAATGGAGAGTATAAACGTAATCAGACATGCCCAAGGTGCTTACAGTGTCGATGACTTCGTAATAAGTTGTTGAAACGCACGAAAAAAATAGATTGGCGGAAAAAGTGCACTGCTTCTAAAGCTGCTACACAATCATCACCACGAAAATTTGATCGATTGCGCTGGAAGGTGACGTGAACAGTACCGACACTGAATATTGTATATGCTTTCCAATTGTAGCGAACTTACTTCAGTTTCAGTTTTCAGTTTTCAGTATATAAATTACATAATTTTCTTTGCAGATGACATATTTATTAATATCTGGAGCAGCTTGACCATGAACTAAATGTGCTGATGTACGGGAAAAAATACTTGAAAAGAAATCGCCAGTCTGTCGGAAACGCAGCAGCAGACAGTAAGAACTTGCTTCGAAGCTGCAGAGGTTAAGCATCCAATAGATGTCGATACACGATTCAATGGATTGATGAATGTTTGTTGTTGTGAATAAAAAATACGTCGTTGTACAAACACCTTCGCAACAAAACAATTTCACCATCATATATAGTTGTCCTGGATCTCAAATTCTTTGCCCAAGCATTTCGATTGCTGTGCTGCTATTCGCAGGTCAAACCATCTAGAGGATACAGCGTCAATGGATCTGACCTGTTGGAAAGTCTGATACAAACTAAAAAATCATTAGCCACTACGTTGAAACCTTCCAGTGAGTGGTTGGCAGCCATTGACGGTATGCTTGAAAAATTACGAACCAATGAAACTCCTGAAGAAGCCATCAGTGCAATCACAACTATGATGAGTCGATAGCGCTGAGTGATGAAGTTGACAGCGCAACATAAAACTACAGTTCCATGTTGACGTAAGACGTACCAGTGCGGAAGTACAATCGTATATAGCCGGTTATGTTGTACGGAAGATGATGAAACAGCTTAATTTCCACCAGTTAGTTCTGGTAAAGAACTTTTTTAATTATTCCAAGTTATGCTCGAAGAAGACATTGAACGAAAAAAAATTCAAAAAAGAAGCACAGGTTTTGGTGTCACGATATTTGTTTAAAACAAAATTTATTTGGAGAATTTCATACTCTTTTCAAAAATTTACTCGAAAACGAAAGAACATTTTTTCAATAATTGCGAATGTTCTACGAAAAGTTTCCTGAGTCACTTGAAATTTTGCGCGAAGATCTACAGAAACAGAAACCAGAAAATATACATAGTATGACAATGTACATAGTCACTGAACTATAAATTTACTGGAACGCGTGCTACCAAATGAAATGTGTTCCTCTAGAGACTTAGTCTCTTGTCAGGCCATATTCAGTCAACATAGTCTAGAAACACGTGTAAGGCACAAAAATCCGCCTGGGTCTATCGCACACTGCGTTGGGCCCGCCCACCGGGCCGCATCGCATGTGCCGCAAAAATCCGCCTGCCGAGCGATTCGTCGATGCGGCCCGTCAGCTAGTGTGCGCTGTTCCATTTAAAATGCTAGGAAGCGATTCGAAAAATGCGTGCGGCCCGACCCGGCCCGGCCTGGCCTAGTGTGCGCCGGCCTTTTAAGATCAGAGAAAGGAAACAAGAATGAAAATGAAACTATAATGAATATTTTGAAGCGGTTTGGAAGATTGAATCGACCCAGTGGAGTGTTATTTCATTTAACCAAAATTATTGAGTCAGCCATTTTGAACGTCACCGGTCAATTCGGCATGCAAATAAATTCGATCCACAAAATTTAGGAGCAGATTTTGGAAATATCAAGTTTACCAATTACTGGATGTTCTGATCACTCGTCGGAAACTACTTGCAGGATTATAGATTTCTATGTGGTTATGCGAGCTATCTTTTTGACGAATTCGTATAATGGGCATTAAAATGAAAGTCTTATTAAAACAGCAAAATTTCGACAAAGCGCGAAGCTTTCGAGTGACAACGCTTTAAGGTAAAATTGTTGATGCTTAAATAGTGTTATAAAATACAATTGCCTAATTCATTGCTATTTGGTTTTACAATACATAAAAAATTATGATTTTCGAAAATTCTCTTCTTAATTATTTTTTTACAATGATTTTATACGAACATGCTATGATGTAGAAAACATGACCCATCGTCAACGCCGAATCAGTGACATTCAGTACATTGCCCTAATGTTTATTTAATGCTAAAAATGAAAGTCGTCTTTAATGAAAATTCATTCATTTTTCTCATAAAAAGGGTGTGAGCTGCAAATGCTAAATGGTGGTTCCTACCGACGACTGGAGAGTGGGAGAGAGGACATGTATTGTCGAGCTGGCAGTTCGACGTGAGATCCCGCGCTGTGAATATCAAAATAAATATCGAACTGATCGACCCAAATCCTTCCTGCTTAATGCATTCTCTTCATAAAAATAATTCTTACAAGGGGATGATCATTTATTCATTATAGCGGTACCATTTGGAGCATCCTGACTGGTCAAGATTTTTAGACAGCCCCATCGATCCTACTTCACGAAATCAGAGAAAATATTCCGCGAATATTAAGGGCTCTGGTTTTGCATTTAGATGAAATGTATGGAAATCAATTCGTTGTCATAAGATTTGTAAATATTCTGCTTCGCTCTTCCGCTCGTTCTACCTAAAAACAAGGTGATCGAAATCAAAATCCAATAAATAAAGGATACCTATAATAATTTTCACAATTGAGAACGTGTGGACAATCATATCAATAATTTCATTCCCTAAAAGCTCTAAGTCCCTAGTGCTTTACAAACATCTGACTAAATGTAGACTTTTTACGAAAGTTGATGTACAAATACGTTGGAAATTGATATTTTTCTTATTTGAAACAGTTTATTTTTGCAATCGTGCAACTCTACGAGTATTGATCAGAGGCACTGGGGTGCGTACCGCACCACGCAAGCGTCAGTCTAATCGAAATGCTCGTAGCAAGAACAGCTATACATATCTAAAGACGCGGCAGCGTCTTTATCATATACTATATACTTACCGTTATAATTGAAGATATCTCATATCACGTGCTTCAATTTAACCTGTCTTTATTTATTTGTCTCTCTACCCATCATGTACCTAGTGCGGCTCTGTCTTAACAAAATAGGCATCATTTTCATATACACATTTGTTTTTCATTTTTTCCAGAGGGTTCTACAATCATGAGATTTAGACGCTCTGACAATGTCTGAAATGGCCTTTAGCGCGTTATTTCAGATACATGTTCTTTGCTATTCCATTGCTTAAACGTATACAGCTGCACGGAACAATTTTTTATTGCATTAGCACTATCCGTTATTGAAATATAAACCTCATTCGTGATGCACAAGAGCATTACTGAAATGTCCGATGATATTTTGTTCACCGATCTCGATGGCGGTAAAATTCACGCCCAAACTGGGTTTTCACTAATGAACAGCAAAATTGAGATATAAAAAAATCAAAGTCTCAACATTTTCAAATGGCTCTCTAGGACAAGCTACATAAATTTGGAGTAAACATTTTGTGCTAAAAGTTTTAGAAGAGAACCGGCTGCGCCATCGTTTATGGAATGGGTCCACATGATACAGTGACATGTTTTTCACTCGAGTTTATTATTGACAGCTTTTTTATTAACAATTTTATACAAAAAATCGCTTTTTTTTAGTTTTTCGCTTATAAAATAAAAACCATCAGAACGATCGTAATGGTGTCAATGGACAAATTATAGGTAATTAAAATACGAAGAAAATGAGCGGTGAAACGACTTGATCGGACCGTTACTTTAAGAGAAAATCGGGAAAAACCGGCCAAAATGCCTTTATTTTCAAAAATCCATAACTTAGGTATTTTTTGAGTTTTAGCGTAGATCCTCCGGCCAATATTAGTTATTGATATAAACTTTATATGTGCAAAAAGCAGGCACTGGCCGATGCATGGTTTTCGATCTGTGGCCATTTGAATTTTTGACTATCCAATTTTCCAGCAGGCCTCAATGCCGTTTTAATTGTCCGATTACAATTTACAAAAACGATTTCGAAAGAAGAATTTTTATACTTCGAAACGTTCAGCTTCGTTTTCCATGAAAACGCTGAGAAATAAGTTAGAAATGCAGCTAAACATGACGAGAAACGGCCGAGCGCGCGAAAATGTTTGAAGAGCGGCGGAGAGCAGCAGGCGTGAAGAAGCGTGTGTATTAGGGTGATGCAAATAAAATCGATATTTTTTGTTTAACTTTGATAGCTTTTAGTACATATCAAAAAAGTAACTTAGCCAAAATTTGAGCTTAAAAAAAAAAATTTTAGAGGTCGCGCATGTTACTTTAATATTTTTTTTTTCGATTTTGACGAACGATCATGAAATAAAAATTTCAGTTTTTCCGTTTTGCATAAAAAAATATTTCTACGTGATGAAACGGTGGTTTTGCTAAAATTTTAGCTGTAAAAAAAATTTTGGAGGTCGCTGAAATTACTCAAAATTTTTTTTTTCGATCGTAGCTGATAATCATGATTTAAAAATTTCGATTTTTTTGTTTTGCATAACAAAATATTAGTACGTGATGAAGCAGTGATCTTCCTAAAGTTTTAGCTCTAAAAAAAACTTTTTGATGGTTGCTGAAATTACTTTTCAATTTTTTTTTCGATTGTGTCTGATAATCGGCGATTTTTCGATTGACTTCGAGAGCTTTTAGTGCTGGTCAAAAAAGTAACTTTTCCAAAATTTGAGCTTAAAAAAAATGTTTAGAGGTCGCTCAAGTGACTTATATTTTTTTTCGATTTTTACTGACGACCATGATATAGAAATTGCTATTTGTTCATTTTGCATAAAAAAATATAAGTATTTAACGAATCAATGATTCACACAAAATCCGGTCCTTGAAAAAAATGTAATGCCCGCGCAGGCCAGTCAAAATTGTTTTTTTTTTCATTTTCAGTTGAAAACCGTAGGTCAGAAATTTTGATTTCACATTTTTGCGGCAAAGGATTCGACGAAAAAAAAGGCATCCGTTAAAAAAGTGGTGCATGACACTCAAAGGTCTTGCAAATAAGTTTTCATATAATTCGTTATGGATTTAGTTAATTATTTTGGTTAAGGAATAAACAAATGACGCACTAAACAATTAAACAATTTTTTATTGATACGTTATCTATACGTGTTTCATACGTGATATGATAGAATTGCGTTCGTGTTTTAGAGTTCCACGTTGTTCGGATTACATATTCTAGTAACGCACCAATATTTCGAAGTATTCAAATCATCACCTTGAAGTTGTGGCTGCAATATAATATTTCTTCTCTGGAGTGGGATATTTTCGTCGATGTTTGCTGACGACTTGCAAAAAATATTGTAGTTGATCGGGGTTTTTCATTCAAGTTTGCATTCAAATTTTCAGAGAACCACTGATTCATGGGGTACTAATATTTTTCGATGCAAAACAGAAAAATTGAATTTTTTAAATCCTGATTACCAGCCACGATTGAAAAAAAATTGAAAAGTAATTTCAGCAACCTCCAAAAATATTTTTTTGAAGTTAAAACTTTAGGAAAACCACTGCCTCATTACGTTCTAATATTTTTTTATGCAAAACAAAATAATCGAAATTTTTAAATCATGATTATCAGCTACGATCGAGAAAAAAAATTATAAAATAATTTCAGTGACCTCCAAAAATTTCATTTTATAGCTAAAATTTTAGCAAAACCACTGCATCATCACGTAGTGATATTTTTTCATGCAAAACGGAAAAACTGAAATTTTTATGACATGATCGTTCGTCAAAATCGAAAAAAAAATATTCAAGTAACATGCACGACCTCTAAAAATTTTTTTTTAAGCTCAAATTTTGGCTAAGTTACTTTTTTCATATGTACTAGAAGCTATCAAAGTTAAACGAAAAACAAAAAATCGATTTTATTTGCATCACCCTAGTGTGTATATTAGGGTGGTCCTTAAAAAGGTCATATTTTTTTTTTTACTCTCCCAGAAGCTTAAACGCTTTCTTAGCATTGAAAAAAAATACTCACCAAATTTCAGCTCTTTATTTAAATCCTAAGTCGACCCCCACGAGTGTCAAAATTTTCCATTTAAATAACACAGAAGTTTTTCGATTTCATGTTCATCTATTCACACCTCGGCTTCATCCAGTGCTTCTATATTGTAATTACGCTCGATTTGTAGATAATTTAATACTCTCCAAAGTTGCTTTAACCATTTTTATTGTCACTCCCATTGTTTTGAAGGTATAAGTCTTTAATGTCCTATTTGTTATAAAAATTTACCTTTTTTCGCTAATAAGTGGTCAACGATTGAATTTACAACAAAAAATGTGGAAATAAATTTTGTAGGAAATTTAATTTTATGCAAAAATTTTTCGATTCGACGTCAATTTTAAAATTAACGTTTTATATTTTCAGTTCAAATAAAGTAAAAGTCGCTGAACAGCAAGTTTACTTCATAACCCCATTTTTATCCTCCAGTTTTTATATTTAATTTTGTTCATCGCTGTTAGATAATAATTGATCAAGACAGCTCAAAGCGTTTTTTTTGTAGGTTAAGTCACTCATAAAAACCCTACTCTGGCGGAAAAATATGAAAATATTCCGAACAACAAAAATCGATCTTATCGACAAGTGAAAAGGGGTATAAGCTCGTAAAAGTTTGTGCAATCACAGTACAACAAAAATTCATTTCATAATATAAGATTTACAGAAGTTGAGTTTTCTTCTTCAATCATAATGACAAGAACGGCAGTGGTAAAAATAAGACTATTATGAATTCAATTTTTTTTTTTTTTTGAAAACGTGGATCGAATTCTATACAGTTATGCTAATTATGGGGAAAAATAGGCAAAGCTCAACATTCATCGAAGCAACATGTAAAAATTTTTCATGAATGAAAAACATTTAACCGCGCAAAAACAGGAATTTCAAAAAAACTACCCAATACGGAGAACTAATAAATTTTTCTACGACTTTGAAATTCAGTATAAATTTTATATAAAACTCAGACAAACAAAATTCAGGAAATATTAGCATCTTATGATTTATATTTGAACGGTAATTTAAAAATTGACGTCATATCGATAAACGATAAAAAAAAAACATCGATAAAAAAAGTGCAATGATGTAATACAGTTTTGGCTAGGAAATGCTAAAAGTTCTACAAGTTCGCCATTCAAACCCGAGCGATAAAATTAATATGTTAGCTGTAACTTAGTAACTCTCCTATTTGTAGGGTTGTATATTCCAAACTAAAGACTTGGCGAAATTAACTTTGGAATTTTTTGTATAAAATTAAATTTCCTACAAAATTTGTTTCCCCATTTTTTGTTGTAAATTTAATCGTTGACCAATTATTAGCGAAAAAAGGTAAATTTTCTTAACAAATATGACTTGAAAGACTTATACCTTCAAAACAATGGGAGTGACAATAAAAATGGTTAAAGCAACTTTGGAGAGTATTAAATTATCTACAAATTGAGCGTAATTACAATATAGAAGCATTAGATGAAGCCGAGGTTTGAATAGATGAACATGAAATCGAAAAACTTCTGTGTTATTTAAATGGAAAATTTTGACACTCGTGGGGGTCGACTTAGGATTTAAATAAAGAGCTGAAATTTGGTGAGTATTTTTTTTCAATGCTAAGAAAGCGTTTAAGCTTCTGGGAGAGTAAAAAAAAAAATATGACCATTTTAAAGACCACCCTAGTGTATATATGAGGCATTCCATGCGGTTTCGAACGGTCAAAAAGTTGACCGCTCCCAAAAAAATTGAAATTTTGTCAAATTTCTTAAATATATGAAAAAAAGATGTGTACATTTTTTCAGAATTTTTGGATCGCATTTTTTCGAGCTTTTCAACATTTAAAAATTTTCTAAATATCTTTATATTCCGAAATTTTACGATTGAACAGAAAAATGTTTTAGACAAAAAAGTTGCAGTTTTGCATATATTTTGCGAAAAAAATTTTGTTTGAATTTTTCGAGTTGAAAAAATGACTATTTTCATGATAAATATACGGAAATAATTTTTTTCGGTCAGTATGCCACTCTCGATTTGTCTCAAAAAATTCCAGAAAGTACTCTAAAATGTGTACAATAACAGGTATTTTTTTTGTAATGGCTCAATTTGTTGTTATAGCGCTATGCTTCGTTTTATTATTATGTTTTTTGATTTTTTTTTGTAAAATCAATTATCATTAAAAATTATTTTCTCCCAAATTATTTCTCTCAAATTTATAGATAAAAGAACATTGACAATAATAATGTTAATATTTTGGAGCTAATTAGAGCATAGTTCATCGGTAACGTGAATGGAACTCTATTGAATTCTTTCGAAAGCTACGCTCTATAATTACTCAAAAAAATTCAATGATGAAATTAATCATTTTCTGTTCTAAAATATTTGTTCCTTTTTGTTGTCAACATTAAACATGATGTAAGAACTGAGAAAAAGTGAAAGACATCGTTTTAAGCTATTTATTTTTCCAAACTCGGTAAGTTAGAAAATCCACAGCGAGCGAATATCTTTTGCATTGCAGTTTCATTTGGTCCTCGTATAATGCAATGGTATTTTTGGGTCTTCGGCACAGGTCTTAGTTGTTTAAATCTCGACTCCAACATTTCTTTTTGATAATTGTAATTATCAGTGGATGAATAGCGAACGGTGATAGTAGAAACATTCACGGGTTGAGCTGCCCATTCGTGAAGATCTCGAGGAGTTAAAATCTGTTGATCCAACGGCAATTGCATTGAAGCTCGAGCGGCAAGTCTCTTCAATGTGCCTCCCACACCGTCACATGCTGGTCCCTTGCCATGAGCGCTCGCAAAGAAATGCCATTCCGCTGAAACGCCAAAATCCTCTTCGTGAAGATACAGGTCCCATAAAAATCAAAATACACTGAGAAACACGGTAGTATTCCGTTACGGAGGAGGAATGTTGATGAACTAAAGAATGTAAAAGGCGCACGTTACTTTGTAAAAAAATGTTTAGATTGGGCGGCCAACGATACTTTCTCATATGGCACGACCACGGTCTTACATACAGGTCTGGAAACTCCCGTAGTGGGGGTACTTCGCTTATTGATGCCAGACGTGCAATTCATATTTTGTCCTCGGTGATCGCTGCGATCTAAACTCCGGCGCGATGACGATGGGACGATAGAGACAGCGCTAGCTTTTCAATCTCTGGTTAACCTCAATTTATATCACTCGTATTTAATATTATTGTCGACTGATATAAACGCAGTAAAACGGAAATTCTCATTTTACAATAGAAGAAGGGTTGTGTTTTGTATCGAATAAACCGTAAACCTTTGACCCCAACTCTCTGATCCCAAGCGGATGCGAATCACATGAGAGATTTTGAGATATATCAACGATATGTCGATTGTGGCTCAGTGGCTAAGGTCCTTGCGTAATACCATGATAATTTGGGTTCGTATCCCCATGTCTTTCTTTTTTTTTTATTATATAAATACGGCCGCTAAGTATGTTAGTTGCAACTGTGCCATCAATAATAAATATGTAAGTATATTTCTTATTTAAATAATAAAAACAAATATTTAAGTAAACTCGTAGTTTTTTATTTTCCTTTAGCAGAGGTTCGAGGTTTTTTAAATTGAAATAATTAGAAGGAATAAAATGTGGAAAAATGACACCTTCGCATTATCGGCTTTGCGGCCGGTATTGCAATAAGGAACCACGCACCATCTTGGCATTTTTGCCAATTTTTCAAAAATCTTTTTTTTTTTTAAATTTAATAATATAATTTTGAGCTCAACCGGAGCACAACACAACGTATGACAGCACAATATTCCGACACGGGGGTTTTGAGGTTGGGTTTGAGAATGCACAGTAGGCGGATAGATCGGAGAGACGAGTAGTGACGGAATTTAAAACTACTCCAGTGCTTCCATAAGGGGGCGTCCATGAATCACGTGAGGTTCGATGGGGGAGTGGGGGGTGTCTTAAAACATCATGACAGATCACAAAGGGGAGGGTAGAGGTACGACCAATATCACGTATATTTTTTCCGTGAAATTTTGTGAATGTTGATTTCGACGAATATATACCTCGCGGTACGTACACTGGTTCTGGCTTTTTCCGTGTGATGGCGCCACTAGCATTCATGCACTCTGCGCTTGCGCGAATGCAGATAATATGGGACATATGCGAGCCTCAGCCTCCATGTTATTGTGACCGGCAACAATTGTAAACAGTGCTCGGTGATCCGCTTTTCACGCGATTTTGAACTTCATCGCTACAATGTCGTCGGGACTAGGGCCTTTATACAGTGAATTGTTCAAACAATACCGGTTACTGAATGAAAAAAAATCGGGGTTGAAGGCCCAACAAGATTTCAACGTTGTTTGGAGCGAAGCGAAGGCCAAATATTCGACAAAAGAAGAACTGGCAAAATTTGCAAAAAAACTTTTGACAGATTATCGTCAAAAAAATAGTGGAAAAAAGTCTTCAAATATTCTTTATTATTACACCGCGGCAAATAAACAAGTAAGTAATAAATATAGCTGCGATAATGCTGAATACTTGGTTTTTCTACGAATGTTCGTCGATAAACCTCTAATCATGTAATTGATTTTAATAGTGCATTGATAAAAATATCCCTGGATGCTCGGACACATCGGCAGACAATTGTTCGACCTCAGCATTATATAGTAGTGGTGATCTGAGCATCAAATTGACTACGCCGAAGTTGAATAACGAATGTTGCGATCAAACTCCCTCAGGTACGTGTTTCATTTCAATTTTGTTGTGAATTCCGGTTATGAATAGTGTTGGAAATGATTTATTTCCATAATATTTATTTATATATTGGACTGTATATCGTTTTCGCGGATCATCCGGTCGTTAAACACTAACGATGAATCATAATCAATAACTAATATACACTTCGGTTCATACTTAATTTCCCTATCAAATTTCTTTTTTTTTACTACGTGAGATTTACTTCGCAGCAACAACCTTTTTCCTCTCATGTACTCACAATTTCATTGTACCGATCAAGACTGCTCACACTTTTATTTTATTACTCCTAACCTCAATAACGGATCATGTAAGTTATCATGTTAAAATTGCATTTAACTTCTCAAACAAGCGTTCTGTTTTAGAGATAAAATCATAATTATGGTTACAGGTGTACAGAAACGCGACTTCCATATCCTCAAAAGCAACGAAGACGAAGAAATGATTGATGATCCCACAGAACGCACTCCGCCAATCAAACGAGCTCGAGCTACCCCTGCCCAGGATAAATGGAATAAAAAAATTTCGCTGCTAGAAGAAAAACTTCAATTCGCAATTCGTCGAAGAGACTCGGTAAATTCCGACGGAAGTGAACAAGGACGAATAACAAAGCTTCGGAAACAAATCGAATCTTCGAAA